>JANHGL010019999.1:2222-14549 GCA_024611195.1 Ceyx melanurus
TTTTTTTTTTTTTTTTTTTTTCCTCTTTTTTTTCCCTTTTTTTTTTTCTTTCTCTTTTTTTTCTCTTACACTTTCCTTTGCATCAGAAGGGCTCCTTTACTTCTCCTTTCTCTCGTTTTAATTGCGTTCCTCCAGAGATGCTCTCCCTCCCTCCTCCGCGGTCCTGCCCGTCCCTGCGGGCTCCCAAATGTCCCCTGGGCGAGGGCACGGGCTCAGCCCGATGCTGTCGGCGGGCACAGCGTGTCGGGCTGTCTGGCAGATCAATAAGGTTATTAAATCCCAAGCAGCCGGCCGTGGCCGGGCTCCATCTGGCCAGCTGGCACTCGGACACGGGGCCGGGGTCAGCCGCCGTGGGAGGATAATTGTTTGTAATTAGTAATGAAGAACCTCGAGCCGCAACTTCGTAGCCGGGGGGGCCCGGCGGCCACTCGCCCGCCCCGCTGAGGGGACTTCCCCGGCTCGTTCCCCTCGGGGCTGGAGATGGCTCGCTGCTGCTCATTTGAACTCGACGCTCGAGTGCTCTGGATTTTGCTGCCTCGCTGCTGGCTGCTCGCAAACACCGCGGGGGGGAGGTTCCGAGGCTTTGCCCCGTTGCTGCTTCTCTGGCTGCCTGGTGTGATGGTTCTTCTCTTCCCACGGAGCAGCCAGCCCAAAGCTGGGGGTCTCGGCAGAGCGACACGATGGCCCCGTCGGGAGGAAATATTGAGCCAAGAGTGGCTCAAGCTGCAGCCTGGGGTGTTCTGGGGAGGATGGCATGTGCCATCCTGCTGCGTGCATGTGTGCCTTGAACTGAGGGACACCCGGTCCCCTCGGTCTGGTCTTGCTTTGCACCCTGTTTAGGATGGATGATTGGGCTGCGACACTCCAGTATGTGCAGGGAGCGAGCTGGGGCAAGGGTTGCTGGGGGCACTGGTGGCCGTGCCATGAGAAGGAGGAAAAGATCTTTTCCCCAGCATGGGAACAGGCTCTGCTGGCTTCTCCCTGGTGCTCAGGAGCCCCTCGTTCTCGTGGCTGGCCATGGATGGGATGCCAGTGGGGCATCAGCTTGGCCATGCACTGGAGTGGTTCCATGAGGATGCTCCTTTGGGGCTGGGTGAGTAGCATGTGGGTTCCTATCAGCTTCCATCTTCCAGGCCTGACTCTGGGGAGCAGTGAACAAACAGGCCCCCCCACCCCCCCCGCCGAGGCAGCAACCGGCTCTGTAATTAAGCCAAGTGGGAAAGGTTGCCATGGCACCAACAGCGAAGAAACGAAGCTGCACCTTTATTGCTGCTCCAGAGCCTCGGGCTGTTCCCAGCCCCCCTGCCTGGGGCCAGGGGATGCTGGGGGGCAAAGAGGACCCCTCAGTCCCCCTGCCTACCCCAGCCTCTTCCCTGTGTCTGCAGAGGAGTTGGGATGGGGTGGCTGGACCCCCAGCCCTGAGCTGAGCTTGTCTTTCCCCCAGGGATCTGGGGTTGGTCCCCATGGGCTCTCTGCTGTATCCTGCTTTCCCTGTGTCCCTGCAATGCCCTGTGCTATGGGGCCATGTCCCTGGTCAGGTGGGGCCTGCTGGGTTGCACTCAGCATGGTACAGGGGGACGCTGGGTGGCCTTCTCTGAGGGGTTCATATGGGCACCAGCTTGGAGGAGTCTCCCCAGCACCCCAAGCCTACAGGCTCCTTAAACTCCCCCATCCCAAAGTCTCCCAGTGCCTTCCATCCCCTGATGGAGATGGCTCCATCACATCCTGTTGTCCTGGCAACAGGCAAGGATGCTGCTGAAGCAGCCCCAGACAGTCCCCCCTTCTGCCCTTACCCTGAAATATCCTGGCTCTGAGGGTCCCTCTGCATTCCCCAGCCAGTGAGAGAGGGTGATCCTGCCCCAGGGAGATGGGGACTATCCTGTCCTCATGGGCCTGGCTCACTCTGCTCCCCCGAGTGCACATGGGATGGGGTTTCTTTGTGTTATTCCTGTCCCTTTGCCCCTCTGCTAAGTTCCCTGGTGGGCTGTGATTATTTATGGGGTGAGGAGTGAAGCCAGGCTGGTGTTACAGCAGGGTTTCAATTAGTTAATTAGCACCAGGCTGCCTGCCTGGCTCCCAGCATCGAGCCATTTGCAGTAGGGCTCTGCTGTGACTTACGAGCCCCTGGTTCTGGGGTTGGCAGAGCCCTGGAGAGCTGCTTTCTAGGGATGGTCTTGGTGCAGTCCCTGGTGCCACACTGGCCAGAGAACACCCACCCTCTCCAAACCCACCCATCTTCCCTTTGCAGCATCCTCTGCAGGCTGCAGATTTCAGCGCAGGCTTGAGCCCTGGCACAGACAGCCCCAGTTTACACCAGGGGGAGATGTTCAAATGACACCCGTTTGGGTGAATTTCCCCTGCCTAAAATTCCCCTGGAGAAATCGACTGTGTCTGATGCCGACGTGCCTTTCACACCCAGTTTAATCCCAGCAGCAGCTCCTGGTGGACATGAGCACAGCCAGGAGCTCAAGGCTCTGGGTGTGATGAGTGGGACAGGTCTCAGCTTCTCCTGTGCCAAGGTTGGGATTTATTTTTTCCCTCTCTGCCCCACATTTCGAGCCCATTCCTTGCCCTTTCTCCAATCTTGTCCTCCCGTTGTGTTTCTGCTGTGACAAAAATAGCCAAAGAGGTGCTAAAATAGAATTAAGGAGCTTGAATATGTAAATTATCTCTGTGCTTGCCCTGTTGCCTCCTTATCGTTCTTGCTGAAGTTGATTTTCTTCCAGTCTCACCCTGAGGATTTTGGACCAGGGAGCACTGAGAAACAGAGCTGTGCCATCAGGCAGGGAGCTGGGCTCCCTGGATTTGCAAGCCCCCCTTGGCACTGATGACCCTCTTCCCAGAAACTCCTATAAATATTGTTTTTTTCCACCCAAAATCAGCATGACCCATCACTAGCAGCAGCATCTGAGTCCCCTTTGGCCACCCCAGGGGGTCACAGCATTGCTGCTGGCTGGTCCCCATCCATGGGGATGCTTTTGCAGCCAGCATCTTCCTGGGGAGGGGGACAAGACCAAGCTCAGCTGGGGTTGGACCTTTCACAGAGGAAACACTTCACAGCCCGGAGTTGATTCGTCTTCATGTGGCGAGGGGGGATATTTTGGGAGCTCTGCCATGAATCTCGGCTGCTCCCGTGGCTTAAGGAATTAGCACTTTGAGAAGCTGGCAAAGGGCCCTCTGGGAGCCCTGTGGTGGCTTCTTCAAACCCATCATTGTTTGATTTTTTTTTTTTTTTAATTCATCCCATCAGAAGTGACTATGCATGGTCACTGCCAGAATCTGGGTGTGCATCAACCTCCCAGTGAGAGACCTGGGGCATCCTGCCCACGGGCTCCCATCCCACCCCACTCTACCTCCCCTGTGCTTCATGCTCCTTCCCCCAGACTGGTTTCTCTCTGCTGTGGAAGGCTGTTTGGAGCCAGAGAGGCTCAGGGCCATGGGCGTGAGCTCTGCCAGTCGGCACAGATGCTGTATTTGCTCACACAACAAGCTCTGCTTCCCCCTCTCGATTTTTGCCCTGAAAAACTAGGGCGCAGCCGTGCTGCCCACGTCCTCTGATCTCCCCCTCCCAGCATCTGCTGCTCCTGGTGGTGCTGGGGAAGAGGGAACAGACGTGTCCCTCGTGGGGTGCAGCACCCGCGGGGTGTTGATGGGGAGAGTGGGATCCAGGATGAGTCCTGCTGCTCCGTTTGGTCTCTGCATGGCTTCCTGTGGCAGGGCAGCCTTTGATTGCAGTGCCATCCAAGGTGTATTGGGGCAGCCAGTTGCATCAGGGCATTGTGGGCACCTCACTGGAACTGTTTGCTCCTCAATCTCAAGGGGAGCAGTGGGTCGAGGTCCCAGTGTGGCCGTGCACCCGCAGGCTCCAGCTCAGCACCAGGCTGGTGGCAGGGAGGCGGCTCAATCTGTATTTAAATGGGGATATTTAAAGCCCGAGCCGGGTGGGAAGTGAAGGAATCAATTTCCCAAGTGGGAGGGCGGGGTGTTATTTTTATATATTATTGGATATGCAGCTTAAATCTGGCCCTGGAAAAACGAAGAGGAAACAGGGTGGGGTGGGGAAGGGAAATTGCATCCTGGAGTTATTGCTCTGCACTCACCGGCTCTGGATGTGCCGGGAGAATCGCCCAGTGCTGGCAGTTCTGTCCTGTGCCATGCTCTGTCCCCTTCCTTCCCAGGCCCTGGTTGGGGTGGCAGGAGGGGACAGGGACCCATGAACACTCTTACTCCTGTCCCCATCAGGTCCATCCCTGCAGCAGCACAGGGTGCAAAGTGCAAGTGGTCAAAGTGAGAGCGTGCAAAGCTGTCAAGTTGTCAGTGTCCGGGGCAGCTCCAGAGATCCAAAGGGCTCCCTGCCCTCCTCTCAGAGCATCCCTTTCCACTCCAAGCCTCCCCACCAGCTCGTGGCCACCCATTCTGGGATGTGTCTTGCCCTGTCCTGGATGAGTGCGATGTTTCCCATGGAGTTGTACCTGTTCCTGCAGCAGCGATGCTGGTGTTTGGAAGTGGGCAGGAGCTGCTTTTGTGCTGGTTGTTAATTAAGGGGATCATTCAGAGCACTAGTAGTGTAGTGTGTTGTCTTAGAATAGTTGTGATTCTGTCCCTGCGCCAGCTTCCATTAGCAACAAAACCCACTTATCTTGTTCTTTCCTATCTCTTCCCTTTATATTTTTATCCTCCCCTCTCCTTGCAAGTCTCTCTCTCCTCTTTTTTCAGCCCCAGCACCGCAGTAATAATTCTACCAGTCGTCATCTCGGTTGACAAAACACTGTTGATGTGACAGCTCCGAGCTATGAAATCTCCGTTACCGCTCGATAATTAATTTACTAATTGCGTGCGCTACTTCGCCACGCAGCTCGGAGCCAGCTCCAGGGCTGGCAGTGTCATCCTGACCTCAGTGCCTGCCATCCTGGGCATCCTGGGGGGCAGTGGTGGGCTGGTCCCCTCCCTGTGCTGGGGAATATCTGTGGGGGTGGGGCCGTGCTGCTTTGTGGGGGGCTTTGCCGTGGGGTGTCCCGGGGGTTAGTCCCTTCAGAAGGTTGGTGGATGGATGTGGTTCTTGTGGTGAATGGAGGGATGGGGAAGGGGCTGGCATGGGATGGCTTTTTGGGGTGGATGGGTGTCCCCCGGCGAGCTGCTGTCACCACTGGTTGTGCTTGAGTCAGTGTCCCACCAGTTTCAAAACTGGTCCAGCATTTGGAAGAAAAAAGCCCTTCTTCACTGGTCCCCTGACCAGTAGATGCTGACTGGCCCCAGATATCAGATGGGACCCACCTCCACCTTTGCACGGTGTGAGGGGCAGGAGATATCCCCAAAGCCCCTCTGCACCTCCCATCCAGCACACCCCAGCCAGCTGGCACCTAACTCCCAGTTAAAGGCTCATTCTGTGGCTCATGAACAACTGGGAAAGGAGAGGACTGGACTCTTCTGCAGATTCCTTTTTAAACCAATCCAGAGACCACCTGCTCCTCCTGCCTGGCTCAGCTTGGCGAGAGCTGATGGTTTGTTCCCACACGGGGATTTCGGTGGCTGTGAAATGTTTTGATTTTCCCTGATTGCAAGAGTCAGAATGAACAGAGTCTGGCAGAGCTGCTGCGACCAAGTGACATCTCTCACTTCAGCATCGCCGCTTGGTTCATTCCTGGAAGGAAGCATCAGGTTTTGTTTCATTTTGTTGATTTTCATTGTTTTGGTTTGGTTTTGTTTTTTTTTTTTTTCCCTTTGGTATCTCAAGCTCTAGGCGATGCATTTTTATCTGCAGGAAAACTTCTCCAGGTCTCCAATGGGAGAGAGGGGGCAGGGGCTTGGCTGTGCCCCTGCCTGAGGAGCAGCATTTGGGGTTAAACTGCCCTGTCTGGGGTCGTGTGGGGAATGCCAGGGTTGGCATCTGGGACAGACAGACCGGGTGTGGGTCTCCACAGGCTTTGCAGACAGGGAGGTGATGTGCTGGGATCCTCAGCTTACTTTTAGGAGTTGTCACCCAAAAGTTGGTATTGATTTGTTCCCAGCACCTCTGCCTGCTCGGGGTCGGCTGTATCGACACGTTGTCACCTGCTGCTGGTACAGAAACAGGGGCAGGGCAGCTTAGGGGGGCTGTCTCCAGCAAATACAGAGGCATGAGGAGTGTTGGTACTTGGCTGGGCTCAGCAGCCTGGCACAGCCACCTAACAAGGGTTTAAATGTCCTGCTTCAGTACCAGGGCACCTTCCAGGGCTGCCACCCCTTCATTGGGTAAATAAGTAACATCTCACTTCTGATGCTGTGGAGTTGGTTACATGGCAGTTGCTTTTTGGGAGATGCAGTTACTGGGTGATGTTGTGGAACATGTCCTGCCTGTGTTCTGGCAAGAGATTCGGCTCCAGCTGAGGGTTGGGTGCTGGTGGCAGATGGTGCCCTCCCTGTGGGTGCCAGGGACATCGCTGCAGCTTTGGGTTCTGCTCACACTGAGCAGGGGCTGCACCCAGCCTCCCGTGTGCTCTCTGCAGCCAGAGCCCCCAGACTCACCTCTGCTTCTGAGGATCTGGGGCTCCTCCATCCCACTGGCAGGTGGGTGGACAGAGGGAAGATCCACACTGGGTGCTTCTGCATCTTGAGGGCTGGGGGCTGTTCTTGGCACCCTCACCCAGGGCCTGGGAAGATGCTGATTTGTCTTGGGATGGGAGAGGAGAGGCCGGCAAGGGAGGGCAGGAGCCGCTGAGGCCGTTTGGGTAAATGAGTGATGGTTTTGAAGCACGGAGCTGTGGCTCTCAGCAGCTTTTGAAGCCTTGGGAAATTTGTCTTTTTGACTCGGCAAGGTGCTCAGGCAGGGAGGGAAATGCATTACAAGTTGAAATGCTCTGAGAGCAGAGGGGAAACGTTATGTGATTCAAGCCCCGTTCCTCCCAGCGAGAGGAGCCCGGTGAACACAAAATATTGTATTCTTCACATTCCTTCACCTCCCTGTGCCGTGTGTGTGAGACGTGCTTGTTCCCACCTAGCTGCGGGAGCCTGGGCTCCAACCGGGAGCTGACTGCTCCAGCACCCGCTTCCCCACTGGCTGGGCACCCACCACAGCCAGCCTGGCACAGAGGGAAGCAGAGGGAGCCCAACTCCTGGTCAGGGATAAGGCCCCATCCCATTTTGAGCATCCTCATTCTCCTGTGGCCTCCCCCAAGGTGGGCTTTGCCCCCATCAGAGGTGGGAAGGGAGCTAGGAAGGTGTGTGTGGGAGCCTGATCCTGAGCATCCCAAGCATCCTGGTGCTTCCTTGGCCTCCTGCTGTGGTGGTGGTGGGGTCACAGGGGGGTTGTGCCTCTAGTGAGCACTGGGTTGTGGGGGCCAGAGCCGCACGGAGCCAAGCACACACTGTCCCACTGGGGAGCCTGGGAGCTCAGCATGATGTGTAAGGAGTCGAAAATAGAATCAATGCTGGTTTGTTCATGATAATAAATGGGAGCAAATCGCAAACAGTGGGTAAGTGACTGACAAACGCTGGTATTTTAATGTCCTCACAAAAGACCCATGTGTAAGTGGGACTTTGCATGAGTAATTCCATACATTTTTAATGGTGGACCCTGGGGGAGAATCAATCAAGCTGCGCCGTTGAGTTTCCCTAATGCAAGGCACAACACAAAGCAATTTTGTTAGATGAAGAGGCACCGAGAGCGACCGGTTCCCAGCGCTGGCTCCTCTCCCCCTCCCATGGCAAACCCTGCCAGGGGTCCTCTCCCTGGGAAATATCCCTTTGGCAAAGCTGGCTGCGTCTCCCCAGCAGTTACTGGTGTGGCCAGAGTCTCACTGGGAAGGTTTCTCCAGCTTTGCAGCTGGTCACTGAGGGCTGGTGCATGGCAGAAATGTGCTCAGCTTGGTTCTGGGTCACCTGTGGTGTGGAGATGGCTCTGGAGGTGCTGGTTGTCACAGTAAGATGCTCTCCCAGTGGTACCTAGGTTCTCTGGGGTTAGGTCCTGTGCTGGGATGTGGGGTCCCACACAGCCACCGGCCTCTCTCCAGGGCTCCTAGTTTTCAGGAGCACCACAAGGCTCTGGGCTTGTCTCGACCTGAGCTGCTGCCTGCACATCTCTCCTTGACCTTCCCAGAGAAGACGGCTTAGCAGGAGTGACAGGTACCATCCAGAATAGCTCTTGGGGGAAAAAATGCCATTATTGGTATTCTGGATGATCCCTGCTCCATTCACCTCCAGTGGCAGGCTGCTTAAATATTAGTGGAGCAGACCTGGGGTGTCATAGCAGCACCAGGTAGCACCCAGCACATCTGAGCAGCACCCATGGGAGCTGCAAGGAGCTGCTTCCACAGCAGGAGGGTGTCACCTGGGGACCTGGGCAGGTTTTGGGGCAGCTCACCCATTATCCATAACCCCAAAAGCTGAGCCTGGCCTGGTGGATCCTGCAGCCACACACGGGTGGCAGAGGTGGCAGGAACCGTTTCTTCGAGGGCAGGCAGCAAGCAACAGCTTTTTTTTTGTGATGGAAATGTGGCTCTGCAGGAGCAAAAGGCTAATGTGCTCTGGGTAGCTGCTAAAACTTCTGCTGGGGATATATAGCACCTCATCGGCGATGATATTTTTTATGCTGAAATGGAAGAAAGCAGCTGCTATCTGTACAAATAAAATTAGGCCAAAGGAGGAAAGTAATTTGGTTAAAGAAATAGGGAGATGCAGGGGGAGATGGATAGGAGACAGATGAATAAACACAATCTACATAGAAACTGATAAAAATTCAATTTCTGCTCACACACGTCCCGGTCTAGCTCACTCCCTTCTTCTCCTCTTCTCCACACGCTCCAACGTTGTCGGCAGCCCTCGTGCATCCATCTGGGATGTGGGAGGCAAACACAATGATCCTATTCTGTCTTCAGCATGCAGCAAAATTTTCTTTAATTATGGTTCTTAAATTCCTCTGACTCCGGCTTTATCTTCAATCTTTTTTTCCCTTGCAAGCAGTGGGTGCCAGGGTGAGAGGGTCTTGGAGCTGATGGGTCCCTCTGGGCATCATCCTGCTCCTACCACAGTGCTTCTGTGGAGCAGGGCTGTGGGGAACATGGATGAGGGGGTTGGAAGGAATCAGCAGCTCATGCGACTGATCCAATCCATGGTATCCACAAGCCTGGCTTCATCCCTGCATTCAGCACAGGTGGCTCTGCACACTCCAGCTCCCAGAGCTGCAGGAGCACCCTGGGCTCTCCCTGTTGCTTTTCAAGCACCTTTAGTGCCTTTAGCTGTGCCTTCTGAAAAAATAACCCAACCACCTCCACAAATCTCAGCAGGTTGTCTGGGAGCTGGATTTGTGCACCCTGACCGGCTGCGGGAGAGATGCTGGGGAGGGAAGGACCTTCCTTGGGTTCTTCACAGCAACCCTGGCTGGAAAATAAATCAGCATGAGCTTAATGACTGATTGCAGGCTGGCCTGGAAGCTGGAGCTGGCACATCCGTCGTCTTCGATCCGCCGCTCCGGTGGCCCCTTACCCATCCTGGTGCAAAGCCTGGACAGAGGCAGCTCTGCCCGGCTCCCTCCCCACTCCTCTGGGTCACGCAGGTGATGCACGACCTCTGCTCTTGGAGGAAACTACTCCTGCCCCTTCCTTTGCCCCCTGATCGAAGAGGGAGCATCTCCCCTGCTGATGGCAGGGTTATCAGCTATGGCTAAAGGTCACTTGAGGTGCGTTTTTTGCAGAGGCTGTGGGAGGAACTGTGTGCAGTGTCTTTGGTGCCAATGATGGTGGTCCCTCTGCCTTTCCCAGATCTGGGGCAAAAAGTTCACTTTGAGGAGCAGGAGGCCTGTGGGCTCTGGGTGTGCCCCAAGGTGCTGCCCGCCCATGCCTGCATTGAGTGCAGGCATGTGGGGGGCTTTTGTGCATCCCCTGTAGCCAGGGATATGAGTCCCAGGGCTCTGCAGTGGCCTGGTCCACCCCCATGGAGTGAGAGGCAGCTCCGGGTGAGCCGGGATCGATGAGAGCAAAGCGAGTGCACTTTGGAATCAGTTGGAAGGGCAATGGAGCGTGGAAAGGGCTGTGCTGCTGGTGAGCCAGGGCATGTGCCACTGGGCTAGGGGACAGCTGGGGCTCAGCCCTCCTGCTGCCACTCGCAGGGCCCTGGGGAGGACAGACTGGATTCTGCCAGGGGCTGAGGGCAGGGGGTGGCCTGGGTAGAACGGAGCATCCTCGTGGTGTGGAACCTGTGTTGTCCCCAGAGATCCCAGTTAAGGGGGTACCAAGGAGCGGGGACTCTGCTCAGCTCTGGCTGCCACCTTGGGCATTTGGGAGGCTTCATGCTCTGCACCAAGGGCTGCTGAGAGAGGAGATGGAGGGTGTGCAGCCCTCCTCATCCCCCTGCACACCCCCATCCCCCTGCACGCCCCCGTCCCCGCGCACACCCCCGCATGCGGAGGCTGAGCTGAGCTGCAGCCTGGTTTCCCTAGGAAACCAAGCAGAGGCCAAAATCTTCCTGAGAGGGGTTGAAGGGGCTCTGAAATATGGCCTGAAGAGCTTCGTGCCCAGGGTCTCCCCCTGTCCTACCTGTGCTCCGGGAACACCGATGGTAGTGGTGATGTGGTAGCACTGGGGTGGCTGGGGGTTTAGGAGATGCTGTGCTGGTGGCAACTCAGCTGCAGTGGGGGGGCTGGAAAGGGGGGTTTGGTGGTGAAACAGTCTCTGGGTGTTCCGCCAGCACTTGCAAATGACCAAGACCCCCACAGATGAGGGGAGGAAGGCATCAATTCAGGTTTGAGCCAAGGCATCATCCCCAACTCCTGGGGGACCGAGGAGTTGTGCAAGGAAAGAGCTTCTCACACCTTCACCCTGCACTGCCTACGTGCCAACCCTCCTACATCTCCTCCTCTGCCTCTTCTACACCTCCTCTTCCTTCTCTCCTCCTCCTCCTCCTTCACAGGCCCTTTGCAGGCTGCCAGGCGAAGATGCGTTTGCGGGGCTGAGTGCTCCAAAAGTTGATAATTCCCCTCCAGGCAATTAAAAGGAAGGCATTTCTCCTCAATCAGCTGTATTTGAATATGGAAATGGTTTTTAATTACTCAGAGTCAATATCATTTTATCACTGAAATGTGTTTGAACGAGGTTTGCCGTATTTGTAGGGGCGTCCAACACGCTGAATGCAAATTCACCACGATTCAGGGTTTTCGACTGTTCTGATGAGCCAGGGAAGGTGCTGCCCTTTGAAAGTTTAATTCCCAGGCTGCTGATGTGGTGTGAAATGCCAGGCAGACCCCCTGCCCTGCCAGCTGCCACGGGTGTAAAGGTGGAGAGGACGTGGCAGGGGCCATGAGCCCGGCAGGGACAGGAGGGTGGCGACTGACCCTTTCCCAGGCGTGGTGGTGCCCGGCTTGCCCAGCCCCAGACATGCCCAGGGTCAGCTCTGCACGGAGCTAATGACAGCTCGGCAGCATTAGATCCCCAGCTATTGTCTCCTGATTAATTTGCTAATTATGTTCTGCTTTTATCCAAGGAGCCTGGTGGCAGTGTGGAAATGTCAGGCACTTGTTTATGCCCCAGGTTGCTGGCGGAGTGACAAAGGCAGGGTCCTGGAGGAGCCACGCGTAACCTGGCGCTGCCAGCTCCGGCATCACCGGCTCCCACAGAGCCAGGGCCGAGCTGCTGGCTCTGCCACCACCTCCCACCCAGCCCTGGGCCCATCCTTTTGCCTCAGACGCTTCCATGGTGGGAGTGGAAAATATCCAGATCCACCTCTCTGCCAGGGTCCAGGGGTGGGGAGTGCTGGGACGGTGGTGGCCTCAGTGCCACCACACCATGGTCTCTGTGCCTCTGGGGGGCTGTCACCAAGGGGGTGCAAAGCACACAGCACCCGTGACAAAGGCAACCAGGTGCAGCTTGGTGTTGCCCTTGTCTACTGTGGCCTCCTGCACCCCATGCGCCCCAGTTAACAGCTTACTGGAGGGCACTGGAGGTCCAACTCCCCAGGGGAGAGGTGCCCAGAGATGCCACCCTCCTGCTGAGAGGTGGGACAGGGGATGTGGCAGAGCAGCTTCTCAACAGCCAACCTCTGAGTTTTCCTGCTGCGAAAACCCATCAGGTGCCGGCGTTGAACAACCACGCTCCTGCAAGACTGAGCAGCTGAGATAACATCCCTGCTGGCGGCTTCAGCCGGGCTTTCTGCAGCCCTCATGTATATTAATCGAGATGAATATTTATGCAAAGTTTCTTGCTCTTGAGCAGTTGCTCGTGTGCAGGCGCCATCCGGCTACTGCTGCTGCTCTGGGCGGTGAAATGGCTCCAGTGGCCGGAGGCTGCGGGCAGCCCCGTGCTGGGATCAGGCAGGGCTGACTTGGGTTGGCTCCCGTCGTGTTCCAGAGGGATTTCACCT
>JANHGL010020002.1:0-29091 GCA_024611195.1 Ceyx melanurus
GGTACATAAACTAACACATGTTGATGAAATCATGGCTTTCTCTGTATTCTTGGAGCTAAACCTCTGCACTAATTCTGTGTGGATTATTTATCTAACCTGCCTGTCAACAACCTGAGGAGAGGAGATCTGGTAGTAAGAGAAATTTTAAAATATAAATGGCAAAAAGATACAATTTTTTTTAATGTAAAATGAAGATATTTTAAATCAGCTCCTTTCTAGGTTGTGGTGTGACTACAGTTCCATCTAATTCTTCCCCAAACTTCTCCACACTAAGTATGATACTAATACCAAGTAAATCTCCTTAAATAAATCTCTTTAAATTGCTGGTATAAGATTGGTGGCAATGCAGGAGAACTGATGGTGCTGATTTGAATGTTCATTACAGTTTGCAGCCTTTCAGCTGGGAAATTTGGCACTTTATTAAGTGGATCATGGGATACAACAGCCAAAGTCTGGTTGAATGAGAAATGTATGATGACATTACAGGTATGAAGTTGCTCTCCAAATATGTAAAATAGGCTCTTTGAGTTTGGTTCTGACAAGTCTAACAATATTGGGCTATTTTGCAGGGTCACACAGGTGCAATATGGGCAGTCAAAATACTGCCTGAACCAGGATTAATGTTGACTGGTTCAGCTGACAAAACTATTAAACTGTGGAAGGCAGGCAGATGTGAAAGAACGTTTACTGGTAAGTGTGGCTGCATTTGGTAATTTCATAAGGGTCATGTCTTTTTTTTCAAAGTTAAAACTCCACAAAACTGTAGGTAAATGGAACAGTACTTTTTACTAAATAGTAATGGTATACTGCTGCTAATGGAAAAAAATCTGAACTAAAAGTTTTCATTTCTTTTGTAAAGGACATGAAGACTGTGTGAGAGGTTTAGCTATTTTCAGTGAAAA
Organism: Ceyx melanurus; assembly: GCA_024611195.1. Classification (NCBI taxonomy): domain Eukaryota; kingdom Metazoa; phylum Chordata; class Aves; order Coraciiformes; family Alcedinidae; genus Ceyx; species Ceyx melanurus. The sequence continues at coordinate 903 of JANHGL010020002.1, forward strand.
GGAATTTCTTTCCTGTGCTAATGATGCTAGTGTTCGAAGATGGCAGATGTCTGGCGAGTGTTTGCAGGTGTACTACGGACATACAAATTACATATACAGCATCTCTGTCTTCCCTCAATGCAGAGGTAGGATTGTTTGTGACTATTGCCCAACATTCTGTCAAAATTAATTGACAAAGTAGGTATTCTGTAGTGCTGTGGAGGTGCCACCACTAAAAAACTCAGATGGTGTTCAACTTACCACTTTCCTTTAGCATCAATAATTTTTTAAAATATTGTAATTGGCTGCCAATCACACACCTGTCAGTGGGTGAAATGAAAGGTCCTGGGTTAGATCTAATTGTGAGGCTTCAGTGAAACCTCTGTGAAGTGATAGGGTAAAAGTCTCATCTAGGTTGTGACCTGTATTTCACCTCTGTTGCACTGTATGAAAATGGCAGTGTGTGACTTACCAGATTAAGATAATGTAAATGATATTTCTACAGAAAGTTTATGGAATAAATTAGAAATAGTTATAAGAATGTTGTGTGGGGCTTAATTGCATTTATTTTCAGAGTTAAGAGATTTGAAGGTTTCAGAACTAACTGTTGCAGATGCTTGCAGAATAAATTCCTTTGTGTGGTCTATGGGACACTTGCACATTTACTGAACAGGTAAAATGAATATATGCATATTAGTGAATATGCTTATTGTAAAACTCTTAGTGCCTTAAAATACTTCATTGAGGATCGTGGTGGTATAATCCCAGCCAGGCTATACTCCCTCACAATTTATTGTGCACCTGCTTGCTGGCAGGCCATGGGGAACTGAAAAATCCTGAATTTAGGATAAGCACTACTTAGCAACAACTAGAAGATCAGCATGTTATCAACATTATTCTTACACTAAAGCTAGAAAACAGCAGCTATGAGGAAGAACATTATCTATCCTAACCAGAACAAAGAGTTTATAAACTTTAGAGTGCTTTACACGCATTTTTGAAAAAAACAGGCCTACCTTGCTAAAATATGAATTTAACACAAATCTGAAATTACACAAGTATAGTGTAAGATAACAGTGGTGGTTACAAAATATATTCAAAGTTCTGTGTTTAAACTTGTGAGAGGAGTCTTTCGTCTTGAGCATAAATTCATTCCCAGTCTGACTGCTTAGTCTGCAATTTATGCACCTTTTTTTGAGAAGACAGCTATGCAGTGGCTTTGTTTTAGCTTTGTCCTTGAAATTGAACATAGTATTAAACTGTAGAAAGGTTCTTTTACTGATTTATTTTTTTACATATCTAGTTGTATAACGGCATCTATTTCAGTAAAATAAAAATTTTGTGTAAGTTTTAATATATTCTCTCCCTTTTCAGATTTTGTAACTACTGGAGAGGATAGATCCCTCAGAATCTGGAAAGAAGGGGAATGTGCTCAAATAATCAGACTCCCAGCTCAGTCTGTGTGGTGCTGCTGTGTGTTAGAAAATGGTGACATTGTAGTTGGTGCAAGGTATACAGGTTTTAATCTTGCTGTGTTTTTAGATCTAAATCTGCAAATCCTTGATGAAATTGCAAGTGTCAATTTGCTTATCAGTTTCAGCTATATATTAATATATATAGCTATATATGTATTTTCAGTTTCATGCCATCAAAGTGTGCATGTATTAAAATTCAAACATGTACTAGACTGGGTCAAAAAGGTCAGTTTTATTATGTGAATCAGAGGTAGAGTGAGTTTGGGAATGTGGTAAACCATGGGCAGAATGAGAAAGGGCTTATAAGCGTTGTTTAACCCTTTTGACTAGTATATTCTACCTTGATTCTAAAATAAGGTCTACCTGCCTGACTCCTTCTCTGGATGTTTTTGGCACAGTAATTCCTTTCATAATAATTACTGGGAGGGGTGTTGTTAGAAACAGCGGTGCTTTCTTATGACACAAAAGCCACTACTGGAATCTATGTATTTGACATTTAGAATAGGATTTCTATTTAGCTGTTATCTCTCCATTTAGTGATGGAATTATAAGAGTATTTACAAAATCTGCGGAACGTATAGCAAGTGTTGAGGAAACTGAAGCTTTTGAACGGGAGCTTGCCCAAGCATCCATCGACCTCAAAACTGGTGATTTAGGAAATATTAATGTTGGTGACCTTCCTGGAAGAAAACATCTTGAGGATCCAGGTAAGTTATTGTAGTTCTGTCATGGTAACAATGTCTTGGTTTTGAGTTATTGACCTTTCTGAGTTATTGACCATAATTAACAAACTTTTTGATGACATTCCATAGAGTTGCTGAAGAAAACAGCTTCATTTTTTCTCTGTTCTTTCACTGATTATTGTGGAGGCAAGGTTCTAGTTACTGTGGTTTTTTTCATGGAGTAAGATGGTAAAGCTGTTTCTCAAGATAATTTGGAAAAGGTGGGATTAAGGATGCTACAGTGTGTTTGCATTTGGTTTAGACCTGTTAGGCAACTTGTGACAATAGAATGAGATAGTTAAGTAGTTTGCAGGACTACTGTGGATAAGTTTCTACTTTAGATTTCAACTTAAAAAAGTTTGTCTTGATTCATTCAATTCACACATTCCAAGTACTTAGGAGAACTGCTACTGCTTCCACTGTATTCTCTATAAAGGTTAGTTTTAAATAGACAAATGCTTTTTACTGAGGTGGAATAACGAGTGACCTTAGCCCTTGTTTCTGACATCATGTGGAATGAATCTTACAATCATCTTTCCATCTTCAAATTGGAATGCTCTTTGAAGATTTTTGGTTTTCTCCCATGAAAGTAAATTGGATTTTTGAATTTGTTCAAAGTTTCCAATGCTCTTTTTTACAGGAACAAAAGATGGACAGACCCGGCTTATTAATGATAATGGTAAAGTAGAAGCGTATCAGTGGAGTGTTAGTCAAGGAAGATGGATAAAGATTGGTGATGTAGTTGGTTCTCGTGGAGCCACAGAGCAAACATCTGGAAAGGTTTTATTTGAAGGAAAGGTATATGCAAACTTTTAATTGGTTTTATTCCTAAGTAAAGTCTTCACTGTCCCATTAAAATGTATTCCACTCTTTGCTTAGATTAAATAGAATTTAGACAATATTGGTACTGCTTGTTTTCCTTAATTTAACTTGGAAGTAGAAGTATAAAATAGAATCATAGAATATTTAGGGCTGGAAGAGACCTCCAAAGGTCATCTAGTCCAATCCATCCCCTGCAGTGAGCAGGGATACCCTCAACTAGACCAGGCTGCTCAGCCTTATCCAACCTCACCTTGAAAATCTCCAGGGATGGGGCCTCAACCACCTCCCTGGGAAACCTATTCCACCTTTCTACCACCCTCAAGGTAAAGAACTTCATCCTGATATCTAGTCTAAATCTACTCTTCTCTAATTTAAACCCCAGCTCCCTCAGCCTGTCCTCATAAGAGAGGTGTTTCAGCCACCTGATCATCTTTATGGCCCTCCTCTGGACCCACTCCATCAGATCCATGTCTTTCCTATTTTGAGGGCTCCAGAACTGGATGCAATACTCCATGTGAAGCCTCACCAGAGCAGAGTAGAGGGGCAGAATCACCTCTCTCGATCTGCTGGCCACACTTCTCTTGATGTAGCCCAGGGTACAACTGGCCTTCTTGGCTGCAGTTGCACACTTGTGGCTCATGTGCAGCTTCTCATCCACCAACACCTTTTTATATGTCCTTTTTATATAATTAGTACTTTATTACTCTTTGAAATACATTTTGTAAAACGAGCAAGCTAAGGGAGACACAATATTTGGGAGAAAGGTAAGCCTTTAGTAGCAAAATGATCACGTTCTCTACTATTTATTGCTAATACTTTGAAAAGTTAGTTTTATCTTTCCAAAGGAAGTGAATCATAGAATTTATAGTGCAAAGCTGAAGTACAAGGCTTTCTGTACAGCAGCTTTTGAACATGAGGAGAGACACAGAAGCTGAAAAATGTTTCCTTTATTGAAATATACACTGAAAATCTGTCTAGTGCCAACATAGAAGGGAAAGCCTTTGAGATACTAATTTCATCTTGTGCACTCATTTCTTGTTTTCTATCATTAGAAGTGTGTGTTTAAGGCTAAAGTTTTCTAAGGAAGCTGATGGCTTTATAGCTTTGTAGGCAGCCAGAAGCTGTTACCTGGTGTATCTTTTACTTTGTAATATATTTGCAGACATTATCCTATGTTGTGTTAACCTATTCTTACCAAGACAGAGAAGTCTGGAAATCACAGGGCATGGCTAAGTATTTTTTACTTGCAGCCTGTGTAGGAACGTGTTACTGGTACAAGCTACAAGTAGTGGTATTGAAGGTTTCAGATTTAACGCTTTGTCATTATTAGTCTGCATATACTACATTTTTAAGTAAGAAGTGCTGACAAACTTCTACTGTTTTATTTTTATTCTGCTTAAAGGAATATGACTATGTTTTCACTATTGATATAAGTGAAAAGAAGCTTTCCTACAAACTGCCATATAACATCAGTGATGATCCTTGGGTGACTGCATACAGCTTCCTGCAAAAGAATGATCTAAGCCCTGCATTTCTGGATCAGGTGGCCAACTTTATTATAGACAACACTAAGGGGAAAGCACTAAGTACAAGTGGTGAATTTTCAGATCCGCTTACAGGTAAAAATATTAAACGTAAACTACTGTATCAGTAATTCTTCAGTTTTGTGTCCTCAGCAGACTTTCTGAAGATGCACTCTAATCCATCTTCCAGATCATCAGTGAAGGTGTTGAACAGGACTGGATGTAGTACTGATCCCTGGGGTACATTACCAGCAAGTGACCTCAAACTAAAAATTTTACCACTTACCACCACATTCTGGGCCTGGATGTTCAGTCATTTTCTTCAGTCCACCTCAGTCTGCTCAGGCAGACTTGTGTTAGATCTTGCACTTCTTGTACAGGACTTCCTTGGCCTCAAATGGTTAAGGGCAAGGTACAGATAGATATTAAAAAACAAACAAACAAAAAAAAACAAGAAAAAAAACAACAAACAAAAAAGGAACTTGGCAAACTCCTGAAGTAGTTGTCAGAACACACTTTCAACAAAATTTTAATCAAATCAGTTGGATTTTTCAGTCTAATCTTTTCCAATGGAAAACTTCACTTTCCATATTAATTTAAGAGGTGTCAAACACAGTTTAATCTAGAAAATAAACAGTGAAATGCATAAATTACCATTCTTCAGTCAGGAAATTAAATGAAAAGTTAATTACTCAGACTGACCCATGTTAATCAGAGTCAGCTTATCACAGTACATGTTAAGCTGCTTCTATTTCAACTATTTTCACAAAGATGAAGTTAGAAACAAAATATTAAAATTGAGCTCAGTCTTTTGCAGTAAACCAGAAATGAGAGTACAGGCTAATTGGGTTCAGATGTAGTTCACAGGGATGCAGTCATCTGTACTCCTGGATATACTTTTGATTTGACCATGTCCAAATGTGTGATACATACACTTCCAAAAATAAATTTGACCCTTATATAATCAGGAAGAATTTGTTCAGCATCAGGGAACTTTGTGTGGAGAGGATCAGATTTCTTACAGTGCCCCAATAAACAGGAGTATTTTGTGTTTGACTTAGTTTTTGAGCTGCTTCTGTCTAAGTATTGACATCTAAGTAATGTCAAATTGCATACAGTAGTAATTTATTTTCATATGGTTTTACCAGGTGCTGGACGTTATGTTCCAGGTTCTTCATCTGGATCAAATACAACACATGTAGAAGATCCATTTACAGGTAATGTAAAATTCCTGCTAACATTTTAAGATACTTTATTTTCTTTTATTTGGCTGCATCCAGTGTTTGGCTCCAGATCACTGTTTCTTGCAGTTCTGCATTTGTAGTAGTGAATGGCAGACTGATAAGGTGGTTTCTGCCACTTTCAAAGCATGTCCAGAACTGTTTATTAGAGGAAAGCCCTCTGTGGTGTGGTCTGCCTTGTGTCACTGTCCATTACAGAGAAGTATGGTCTTAAACCAAATATCTTAAACTCATGTGCATGGCCAATCCAGGAATGGGTTGACCATGCCATAACGTCCCTCAGATGTGAGTCGTTTAACGTGAATGCCATCGCCACCACCAGTACCACCCTCACATGTAAGTGTAGATTTAATCCTTGAATTGCAGGAGCTGTTGAAAACTTCTTTTTAATTCTTTTAGTGCAAACTAACACCTTTGATGGTGATGCTTGGAAACAACTTAAATACAGGTATACATTGCTTTTTTACCAGTGGTGGTGGTTAAAAAGCCTATTGTCTCCATTTAGGTGCTGGTCGCTATGTTCCTGATTCAGCATCAAATACAGTAGCTCCACTGGGTGGGGCTATTCCACCTACAGGTGAGAGATGCTTCCCAATAAAAAGTATCCCTGATCTTTTGCTTTGGTTTTATTACGTGGATTCTATATTAATGCAAACTTAGATTTAGTGACAAATTTGTAGATTGCAGCTGCTTATACTCTGGAAATTACCAAGAAAATAGGGTAAACAGCCTTCCTTTACATATAGGAATCATGCAAAGAGAGCTTTTTCTAAAGAGATTTCAATATTACATGTGCCATAAATTGATCATATCTGAAAATTTTCCTATATATATCTTTGCCTATTTGTTATTAAAATAATTGAAATATAACATTTCAAGGGTAAGGGGGGGGTCGGGTCTTTGTTCTAAAATGACTCTTGCTATTTTCATGTCTTAACTGCAATACCCATTCTTGTGAATGTCTGTGTATTTAGCTCGTTTAATTCAGAAATCAGTTGCATAGTAAATTTTCACATGGGGGATGAAGAGTTTGTAAGGGTGTTGCTTTAAGCTTTTATCCTTGAGTGTAAAAATTGCATGAGGAATAGTAGCTATTTTATAAGCATTGCATTTCTTTTTTTTAATGCATTTTTCTGAGTATTGGCTTACAAAAGAGATTTACTGGTAGCATGTGGTTGTATACCACACAGTTTTGTAAACTGTTGACCTTCTCATATTTCCTTTATATAGGAACAGGTGCCTACCAATCAGATGCTGCTACAGTTGAAAATATCTATTTTCCAAAGAAGGAAGCTGTGAGCTTTGACCAGGCCAATCCTATGCAGATACTGGGTCAGTGTTTTAATTTCAAGGATAGTTTTACTATTTATGTTTGAACTAACTTCACTTTTGATCTTTTTCTTTTTTTTTTTTAAATGGCATTTTGCATAGCTTTCCTAGTATTTCTTGCGTATGACCTTTTATATTAATCATTTTAATGGTGCATTATGTAATATAATGCTGCCACCTTATGTGTTTGTTTGACATGGACAACTTCAATTGTGGAAGGACCATGATTGGCAGGTCATTAATGCTAAATCCATTTTAAGCAAAATTCTGTAGATTAAAATAATTTAATCAATACTTGCAATTTCAAACATAATGGAAATTTTAATACAGGACATGGTGCAATAATTTTGCTTGTGGAATTTAAATAAAAATATAAAAATTGTGATCACACCAAGAACATAGTTGTTTTATTGTTTCTAGTACCTAATGATAGAAAAAAGAAAAAAAGGAATCTTATTTCAGTTATGAAAATGACCTTGTGATAATTTTCTATGTTTTTTGCCTGTATATAGTCCAAGATGTGAATTCTGAATCTGTTTTACAGTACTAGATGGGGCCTCATAGTAGCAATCACTGTGATAGTTTAAAACAAAATTTTCTTAGTTTTGACATACTATAATGTTTAAAAATCTAACCCCTCCCCCAAACATTTACAGTAGTTGTAACCGAAGTGCTTTAGTACTATTTCATTTAAGACCTGGATTTGTGAAGTTCTAATGTCACAAAACCATGATTCTTCTATTGGTATTACAGGTAAATTAAGGGAATTTAATGGAACTGTTGATGGAGAATGTAAGCTTAGAGAATGCGACTTCAGAATCCTAGAAGAGTTCATGTCTGCACCATGCAAGACCTCTGCAGAAACACTTCCAGCAACACCTACAGCACATCTGCTTAAGTCCTTACAGAAAGCACTTAACTGGCCAGCAGGTAGACATAAAATGTTTGGTTTGGTTGGTTTTTTGGGGTTTTTTTGTGTGTTCTGTTTGGTTTTGTTTGGTTGTGTTATTGTTTTGCCACAGATCTTTTTGTACTATCATTTCATCCGTTCTTCACCATGAACCAAAAGTCTTTGTGCTGGCTCTTAAGAGTCTGTTCCAAAGAGTTATACCCAGGTAGAAACCATAAACTAATAAACAAATACTAATAGCCCCTGATCAGTAGCAGGGGCAGTGACATGAATTGCAAAATTGGTAATTGGTGTTATTGGCACAACAGTAAACAAAGGAAGAAACTGATGTGGATCTCAGTCATGGTTATTTCATTAGCAGGATTATCCTCAAAGTGAGATTTTCTTGAAAATAGAACAAAAGTGTGAGCTCTTAGATGAAATTGCAGAGAAATTATTTTAAAATCTCAAAAGCAGCTCCTGTTTTAATAGAAAGAATAAGTTACTAAAACTGCGTTATGTGTTGAGAACTACATGAATGAAATATTTTGAATTATTCGCATGGAGATGATACAATTTTGTTTGATAATGTATTGTCAAACCTGATGCATTGGAAAAGCTCTGCATTGTTACTGCACTAGGAAGAAAATGGATACATTGCATATACAAATATCTAAATATGCAGCTTAACTGCTTTCTTGAAATTGCAGTTAAATATTAATGAGAACAGTACTTTGGTATTAAAAATACATGTTAAATATATAACATCACTTAATCTGTTTTCCACTGCTGGGTGCTGGTGATAGCTGATGTCTTTCCATGCCTTCCAGACTTTGCGTTGTAAAAAGCATTAATTCTTAAGGTTCTGCGTATCTGCAGGAAAAACTGCTCAATAAGTAGCTAAGCAGGTTCAGCTTTGATTAGGTTATCAGCATGGGATACTGATAGTAGACCAAAAGAGCCAAATATATTTGAAACTTGGGAAAGAGGGAACTAGAGTTCTTTACAATTATTTCCAGCTATTTGGTTGAGAACATTTTGTGAGAGCTAAAGGTAGTTTGTTTTTTTCCTTTTATTTCTGTAAAATTATGTAGCTGTACTGACCCATCAAATAGGGGATAAGGACAAAGGGAGATACTGCCTGTGTAGGGCTAATCAGTCACTGAGCAGCTTTAAGAGACCTTGTGTTTGTTGTTGTATTTCATGCTTGCCTTCAGTGTTATTAATTAGAGCTTGTAAGAAACCTTTTTTTCAAAGCACTGTTTTTATCCTAATGCAAGGGGCATGTTGTAAAAAAAGTGTTACTAGAATGGGTTTACGAATACTTGTATATGAATTTCAAACAACTTGTGCTTTATCTGAATCTTTTTGCATGTAACTGTTACTGACTGTTCCCAAAACTAGAGGTCTGTGTCTGAAAAATCTCACCAGCACACTTGCACATAATGCAATGTTAATACTAAATATTTTCTTTTTTTAGATATTGTTTTTCCAGCCCTAGACATTCTTAGATTGTCTATCAGGCATCCCACTGTGAATGAGAACTTCTGCAGTGAAAAGGACCGTGAAAATTTTGTCCACTTCCTTCTGAAGTTCCTGAACACTGAAGGAAAGCCAGCAAACCAGCTGTTGGCACTTAGAACTCTTTGCAATTGTTTTGTCTGCCAGCCAGGCCAGAAGCTCCTGATGGACCTGAGGGATGAAATATTTAAACATGCAATAGAATTGAGATTAAGCAATAATAAGAACATCCATATTGCACTTGCCACACTGATATTGAACTATAGTGTAGGTTTACTTAAAGAAGAAAGCCTTGAGGGCAAAGTCCAGTGTTTATCAGCAGCCAGTGTAATTATGGAAGTTATTGAAGATCTTGAAGCCATCTTTAGACTGCTTGTGGCCCTTGGGACACTAATCAGTAATGATAGATCTATGGTGTACGTAGCTAAGTCTCTTGGGCTTGATTCTCTAATAAAGAAATATCTGTCTTTATCAGAACCAGCTAAAGTAAAAGAATGCAGTAGGTTTGTTCTTAATCTGCTGTAATTGTTTTTCTTAGCACTTGGGAGAAATGGTGTATGTGGGGGATACTTTTCTTCATAGTGTTACTGACTATGATTGAGGAAGATATTGTGGGTTAATTACACTTGATTTGTTGTAACACAAAGCAAATAAATTTTTACACTGCTGTGATTTGACTGTTTTTAAGTTCGTAGTGCACAGGATCTGTGCTGTGATTTAGTTACTGTCAACTCTGACACTCATCCCTGACCACACTTCACTGGTTCAGCATAATGATTTGTTTCTTTATTGTGCTTCTTAACGGTTCTCAGGGTCCCTTCTCTGCTGACAAGTTCACTGATGCTTTTTCATAAGCTTGTTTAGGTAACACTGATTTATATTGACTCTTGTTGGATATCCTGGAAAAGAAACACCCTTTACCTATTTTTCCTGTTAGTTTTTATATAGGAAGAAGGGGAAAAGCTAGCTTGCTTATAGCTCTTACTGGTTTTAGCCTAGACCTAGGTGTCTTTGAGGGGTAGAATCTTTACCTGCCATATACTGGTCATGCTTCACTCATCAGTGATTGTCTTGCAGCTTGTAAAATGGCTTGAACTATACAAGCTTTTACCTGACTTAACTTTTGACAGGAGTCCTTCACCACTTGATAGCAAGTGTCTCTAATATGAAAAAAAACCCTAGTCATACTGAAGAGGACAAGGGAAGTTTAGCAGCAGAAACTGTAAAAGGCAGGTGATGCCCAAAGCCTGTCACTATTGAAGGCATTTGGACAGTGCTCTAATTGCTTTGACTTAGTTATAGGTACCTTTTAAAATGGAAATATTCTAAACTATACATGTGTAATGTCGCATTTTGTGAAGTAGCTCTGATTGACCATGGTGATTGTACAGGGAAGACAGTATTTTACAGCTCTTCCATCAGATACAAATGCTAAGCTCCAATAGGGGATGTTATTTCCTACTAATGTAAATTTTACATTAGTAAATTTGGTTCAGAATTAAGTTGAAGTCAAGATGGTCAGTGTTCAGGTTCTTTTCCCATCTATTAGTTTAATGAAAAACATTACAGTGATGGGCAAGCTTTTCTGGCACATGAGCTCTTCATCACATGATAACCTGTTTGGCCTCATCTTGTGCCAGATGTCAAGGTTTCTGTGACCCAGAGCTTTGTTTGCTGCATCTAACAGAACTATGAATTATCACATTACTTCCAGAAAACCTCCTCTCTGAGATCCTTAGTTGAACACTTGCGCTGTTACACTTCTGATTAATTTCCAGATACCTCTCCTCCAAGTCTTGATTTGGGCCTTAGTCACAAGTATTCTCAAAAGCTCCTTTGCAGGCTTGTATATAAGGCAGTCCAAGAGGTTACTCAAGCTTTATAGTGCTCAACAATAGATCAACCCCTTCCTGGAAAAACAACAAAGCTATCACCTTTAGGAAACATGTTTGTAAAATAATGTGCCTGTCTGTGAATTGTGGTAGGGTACTATAGTGTTCCTGAAGTTTCAGCTTTTTAATGTTGTGCTGCCCTTAAACAGTGTTTGTACATTCCATGATACCTGACTATTCCATGATTTAGTGTTGGTTGCGGGAAGGGACAGAGTGGGGGCTATTGGATTCCAACCCCACAAGACTTGTCCTTGGAGTGTCTGTCCTCCCAGAGCCATGCAGTGGCAAATTAGGCAATGTTGGTTATGTGTAAAGCAGGTAATGAGAAAAAAAAAGTTACAAGACATAGCAAGATCTTAAGAATATCTTGTAAGATCTTAAAATGCTGGGCTTTTTTAGAAGCATGTTGGCATTCTTACACCTTCATGCATTTGTGCAGTAGCTTTCAATGAGGATTTTCCCAAGCTAACAAATCTGGGTACCTGCTAACACAGGTTAAGTGCAAAAAGGGAAATAAAATCTTGTACAAAGCAGTAGATTTTTTTTTTCTATCTTCTGTACACTCTTTTTGTTAATGTCTTGAAAATAAATAATCACTATTGCTTGTTTTAAATGCCACTATTCTGAAACACCACTCTGGTACATGTAAGCACACATGTACATAAATACCCAAATATGTTAAGTGTACCACAACGCCTGCTGCTTCTAACACTGAAAACTAGAAAACCTTAAGGATGTCACCAGGATGAAGTTTCTATTTCAGCAAAAGGATGTTAAAGCTATGCCTAGGAAACAGGACAGACAGAAGCTCCACAGTGTACAATATTTTGAGGCCAGAGGATATTAAAAAGAAGTGACTACCTGAGAAGGCAAAGTTGGTGTACTGTCTACAGCAGTAAACTTCAAAAAAGTTGGTATGTGTGCTAAATGCTCATGATTTGATTCATCAGGGGAATAGTATGAGATTTCTAGAGCCACTTGAGAAGAAATTGCATCTTCTGCTATGACTTCTTCTCAGTAGACAATATAATTTTTCTTTTGTTTTTTTTTTTTTTTTTTTTTTTTTTAAGCTAGAGTGGAAGCTCTTGGAAAGAATAATAAACACCACTAAGTAGCACTTCATGTGAAACCTTTGTTAGGCCTGCCTTGGTCTTTATGAAGTGGCAGTACCTGGGATCTACTTAGACCAGAAATCAGCATGCAATATAAAATGCCTTGCTAGGGAATTGATCGAGGAATCAAAACTGACTTAGGTAAGCACCAAGTGCTGTGCTTGCCAAGACAAATGGGGATTATAGTCATGTGATACAGGATACATAAATTACAACTTTTCTGTAATATTTATTATTATGGTGCACCTTCCTCCCCTCGGGGCCTGACCTTAAGTAGACTCTGTGTTCATGGAAATTTCCATGATTGAACCATTTTCATGGAGCATGCCTCAGAAATTAGCAATACATCAATCAAATCAAAAGGTTACATTAAATCCTAAGGTGTTTCGACCTTCTCCAGACTGACTAAACCCAACTATCCCAGCCCTTCCTCACATTACTAAGTGGTCCAGCCCTCTGGCCTTTTTGTGGCATGTCGATGTTTCCCCCGTGCCGAAAGCCATGAAGGGGAATCAAATATTTGCACGAGTGGCTCGCCGACGTTCGTCAAGTTTTATTTCCGTCTCACGACCCGAAACAAAACTACCCACCAACCGTAACAAAAAAACAACATTCCGAGACGTCTCCAAACCCGGGCAGGTTTGGAGCTGGGTTGCGGAGGAGCCACGGCCAACAGGCGAAACGCAACAGGCTCTGACAGCGCTGAGCAAACCTACCTCACTCCATCAGCTGCTTCGGGTCTGCCGGAAGGGGCAATAGCTCCCCACCCGAGGCTGCCTATCAGGGCTCCACCGGAAGCACGGCGCGTCCTGGGCGCGCGGATGTGACTGTGAGGCGGCCTCAGGCGGCGCGATGCCGGGCAGGAAGTCTACGAAAGAGAAGAAGCGGCGCCGCTCGCGTTCCTGCTGCCCGGAGGCGACCTCGGGGACGGCTGGAAGCGAGAGGAAGCGGCGGACCACTGAGTCCGGCCACGGTGCCCTGGAGGTAGCTAGCGCAGGAAGGAGGCAGAGACGGCTGCTTTGCGGCTCTGGCTGCTGCTCTTACCCCTCCGCTTCAAGATGACAGCGCTTGGGCCCGCCCCTCCCTGCTGCCGGCTTCCATGGAGCCCAGGCGGGCGAGGCGTGGCCGTGAGCTTGCTGTCGGAGGGGCAGGGGGCAGGCGGCAGTGCCCGCTGCTCGGCCGGCTGGAGTCTGTCAGGCCCCGCGGCACAGGCACAGAGAGCCGGTTGCCTTCAGTCAGAACTGGTGGGCCCCCAGCTGCAGAGAGCAGAGGACTGGGGTGGAGAGTGCGGAGAGCTGCGCGGAAAAGGCACCCGCTGCGAGGACGGGCAGTTCCGTGATGCTCTCGGAGCACGTCCAGGGGAGGCCGGATGATAATTTTCAGGCTGTAACAGAGATGCGCGGCTCAAGCTCAGAGGTGATACCACATGTGGTGCTTGTGCTTGCAGGATCATTCGGGATCGGCCCTAAGGAGAGCTCTAGAAGAGTCTGAAAATTTGCATGACGCGCACCTGAGAGATTTCTGGGTCCGTCAGAATTAATTTCTAGCTGGCTTTTTTTTTTTTTTAAATTTTTTTATTTATTGACTGTAGTGATCTTCTCAGAAGACTGTGCCTGCCACACAGGGAATTGTCTTTCAATTTCTGCCTCAGCAGGGTAGCTCTAAGTTGTGGAATAAGTGACAAATCCACACCAAAGCAGACAGATGGATTTCTGCTGCCTTAAAACATATTCTCATATATAAGCATCAGCTAGGTGATTGCAGATATTTTCCCATTAATCTTTAGAAGGGCTTTTTCCTTCTTGAAGCTTTTAAAAACTTTTTTTAAAAAGCTTTTAAAAGTGGTGAGTTTCCTTCTCTAGTTCACTAGAAAATGTGAAAATTGTACTTGCCGTCCTTGGTTTTAGGAAGCAAAGTTCCCTGTGCCATCTGATGAAAAATTGGAAGAAGCTGAACAACCCAGTGATATAGAAGAAGGAGGATTAGATCTCAGTGTGCCACTCCAACCTATCAGTTTCTACATCGCAGACAAAAAAGAAATGCTTCAACAGTGTTTCTGTGTCATAGGAGAGAAAAAGCTGCAGAAGATGCTGCCTGATATCTTAAAGGTACTGAAATACACTTATCATCTATATACTTTTCACAAATTTGAATGCTTGTGTTACAAAGCATATTTATCTCTTGAGTGTAATGAACTTCCAGTTTAAAAGCTGCCTGTATATTCTTAAATAAGATTATATCGTCTCTATAAAGATCTTATACAGTTATTCCAGCTTCTTTTTCCACTGCTCAGCCATTGCTGAACTGCCAGCTGCTTATTTTATATGATCTGTGTATACTGGTTAGTTAAATGCAAGAGGAGTTTCATAATTCAGTAGTGCTGTTCACTAATAAATATGCTGATTTTTATTAAATAGAAGTTCTACTTGTGTCAGTTGAATTTCTTTGCATTGTATTAATGTCTGAGAGAAGGCAGTGAAACCCCTCCATGTGAAACAGCTTCTGAAGCTGCTGCTTTGTGAATGTTGGTGGTAGTGTTGTAGAGTTTTACGGGCTGAGAACATAGACTTTTTGAGTCTAGTGAACTGTAAGACTTGATCAAAATAAATTATGTGTAGAAGAGGCCACAGGTGAAATGCCATTTGTGTTTGTTACTAGTTTTTAAATTTTTGTCTTTGATATTTATAATTATAAGTCATATTAATATGTCTGAGGTAGGACAATTTTAACACGTAGTAAATTTCTTACAGTCTCATCCATTTGTCATTAATAATTTTAATTAATATTTGGCAGAAGAAAAGAAGTCAGGAGCAGCTGAAGGCAAATATATTACTGAGTTTGAAAGGAAGTTGCTTGGTGATGGAGAACCAAACTGACAGTAGGATAGTGAATGTTACAGTATGCTCAACACTTCTCAGTTTTGATACTTGTACATACTATTATAGTTCATTTGGAATTGTGAAATAAATTACCACTTTATTTCACCAAGAGAACACTGAGTAGTATGCAAGATGTGAAGGCAACAGGAATACTCAGAAATTCTGTGGCAGTGTGTGTGGTATGTATATATCATGAGAAATGGATCACAATTTACATAATAGGCTTTCTTTTATTATGATGTACAGCTGTCAGTGTGTTGTCAAGAGTAGTGTTTGATTCAGTTCATTAATGTGGAGTCAACAGTTGGGTCTGGTCTTTGCAGGCTTAATGATGTAATTCACTGCTCACAAATGAGGGAGAATTAGGACTAATCAGGGCTACTGTTTTTTGCCATTCCATGCTTCACGCATACGGCCCGATATTTCTGTTGCTCAATGTTGCAGCCACAGTGAAAACTCCAAACTATGGGTCAAGTAACTAATAGTGTGCATATTTTATTTTTTCAGAAAAAAAACCCCCAACACTATTTCTGATAGTTGTCAAAACTGAAATACCTTACCCGATGTTCTTCAGCAGTTCCATCAGTGCAGGTCAGAATACGAAGGGACTTGCAACCTGAATTAGCTCTTCATTCCATACAGTTGGAGTACTACTTACTGTTCACAATTACTCTGTCCTTGGAAACCTTTAGTAGCTTGTGGTCTGTCTTGTCTGTCTTAGAACTGTTCCATGGATGAAATCAAAAGACTTTGCTTGGAACAATTGGAGCTGTTATCTGAAAAAAAACTATTGAAGATACTTGAAGGTATGAATGAAATCTTTAGGCACCACTGTACACCAGGGTACAGTCTGCCTCTAAACTGGTTCTTCATTCCATTTCTAACTACTAACATACATATATGTGCAGACATGTAAATATATATGTGCGTATATATATGTATTGTACATAGTATTACACACATACCCATGCTAAACAAATAATGTGTGTATATGTATGTATATATACATATACTGGCTTTGATCTTTTAAGATAGAATGAAATAATCCATTGATTTGCAAACTGTTAAGGACACATGCAGAAAACAGTAGTATAGGCTGCTTTTCCTTTGTGCCCAAACTAAGAGCAAAGCTTTTGACTTGGTTGAAAAAAACAAAAGTTGCGAGTGTATTGTTTTGCATCCACTATTGAGGTAAACTGACATTATATTGCCTCCTAGTTCTTTGCAGGAGAAATTTTATGTGCTACAATACCAGCTCAATTATGTTAGCAATTTCACTGGAGTTAAAGGATTTTTGTTGCATTCCTCATCTCTTCTGGGACACAGTTCATATACTTTGATTAAGGATGTGATATTCCAGCTTTTCAGTATCTTATTGAACTTCCACTTGACATTTAGGAACTGAAGAATTTATTTGTAAACTTATTGCTGTCTTCTCAATTGAATTTAACTCTTAGAATCTTGAATGCTGCGGAGTGCCTTCTATTAATTGTTTCCTTTGCTTTTTGTAGTGCCTTTGGTATTGTACTAGCAACAACTATGCTGTTGTTTGGTTGTTGTTTTTTTTTTGTAACAGTGTAACTGAAAAATGCCAACCACAGAACTAGCAAAATTAAAATTTTGGGTTTGCCTAAGTCTAATTTGACAACATCTGCTTTACCTGGGCAAGCGGGCGGGGAACCCCAAACCTGTTCTGCTGGTTGATTTATTGTTAAGAGCAAGCCTAACTATATAGCATTAATTATACTTCCTACCTAAATTTTCACATTTGAAACTGTGTATATCTAGGCAAGGTTGGAGCTGATTCTGATTCTGACGAGGAGGCAGATGGAGGAGACAAGACTGGAGGTGAATCAGTGAGTCAGTGAGTAAAAGACAAAACACAATTTAAGAATACTGAACAACATGTATTTCATGAGAAGTGATCAAATGTAATGTTGAAAGACCCAGTCACTATAATTGAATGAGAATGAGCTGTGACTGTTAGCAAGCACTAAACTTAGAAATGTGGCCACAGTGTTAAATGTCTTTAGCCCATAACTGGGATTCACAGTGGTGTTACTACCCATCAGCTGAGTTGTGGTAGTTGAACCTGTACACACTCCTAGCCTGCAGTAGAAGTAAAGCAGTATGATTTAGGTTAACCCTGAGTGAGCTAAACAGGTTGAGTCACCCTTTCCTGCTTGGGATGATGAAGTTGTGTGTTTTCAGTTCAGCTGAGGTGTATCCCTTCTCTTCCACCCATCTTTCTGGTCCTTCATTCCTGTCCTGTTTGAAGCAGCACTGACGCTCACCTGTTGTTCTCTGTTAGGGATGTTGTAGTATATCCAGAATTTCAAGGTCAGAGGCTTCTGGTTTCTTAGGTTGGCATCTGGCAGTTTTGTGAAGTCCAGCACTCTTTAACCTTTTCTTAAAATACTTGTCTGTTTTTTAAAGGTAAGTCTTGTGTAATATATTACTGTCACTTCTTTACTGAACCAATGATCTCTTTCTGATTGTTTCTACAGAAGTCATGGAAGGGAAAATCAAGTTACTAGTTATCACCCATAATGTATCAAATTTTATGAGTCTTGAGTTGTTAGTAGAAGACAAATGCTTTTCTTTTTCGTTTTCATTGCTGACCTGATTAGAGCTGGTCCACAGATTGAGTGCATGAATAATCTTTGAGACAAGAAAAGAGAGCAATATTGGGCAGGTCTTAGCAGCATCTCTTAGCTGCTGGTTTGATTAGTTCATCTAGACCTACTGAACAAGAACAAAAGGATGGGAAAGGAAGTGATAGTAATCCACATTCCACATTCTGGGCAGTTCTTTTGACTTAAGTGACCTGGATTTTGATCCAGTCTTTGGTTCAGAGCAAGTCATGAAGTTATAGAGAGAAGTAATTTTCTTTGATCATCTCACCAAACATCATGCAAATATACTAGAAAATGGAGTTATTAAGTGGTTTATTTTTTTCTGGTGCCTTACAGTTTTCATGTCCTCTGACACTGTTTCTTCTAGAGTTCAACTTGGAGATGATTTGTGACTGTATTCCTGTTGTTTGCATGGTACACCCATTTATGTGGACTAATTTTCTTCTTTTGGGCATTGCCCTCTGCTGGCTATTTAAAAAAAGCAAAATAAAAGTTTTAAGACCTACAAACTATTTTAAGTATCAGGTACTTTTCAAAGGAGTCACTGTAAAGTGATCGATGTCTTGCCAACAAGTTTCTGAATAGAATAAGAATACAAACTTTTTTTGGCTAAGGAGACCATGAAAAATGACTGAGGATTTTGATTTTTGTGAAAAGTATGTGATTTTTAAATTTTTCTGGGGCCTAATTCACATGCTCTTTACTACTGTAAAATACATGAAACGTTAGGATTTGTGCTGTTAGATTCCAGGAAGGTAATTCTGTGGCTTCAAGGTGTCTCAAAGCTACTGTTGAGACATTCATTTGTGGTGCTCAGCTACAGTACAATGAGAAGTCTCTTGCTTATAGGCAAATATAGTAATGATTTGAGCTGGTAAAAACTTAAAAAGGGGTATTGTTACTGTCAATTAGTGAATAAAAGAAAGCAAGCAGGATTTTATTATTTTTTTTTAAGTAGCAGATGAAGACACTTAACAACCCATTTGCCAATGGCAAGTAGTAAAGTTTCAGGAAAATAACTTCTGTAGGATCTAAACTGCAGTTTGGAAGTCTAGTGTTTTTACAATGTACAACAATATTCCAGACATAAGCACTGAGTAAACTAAAGTGAGTTGGTGTGATCTACTTTTTCTCATAGCTGTGTTGAATTATAGCTGATTTAAAACTGACCCATTTCTTTAACCATTGCTGCAGCTACCAAAAACTAACAAAAGCTATGTCACCTTAACTTGCTGATGAGAAATGTGTTCACTAACTAACAGCAAAATCAAGAAAAGAAAAACTGAGACAGATTGATTGAAGCTACAGAGCATATCACTTCCTTTGCTTAACATAATGGTTGAGGTGCCCTTGGTTCTTGTCTGTCTACCCCCATCCTGATAGATTAACAGTGCAGACCCCTTCAGACTGGCCAGGCAAGATATGTTGTTGTAGGAATTGTGGCTTTTCTTCTCCTTTTAATGCTGTGGGTTAAATTACTATGCTACACATATGGCTGCTGTCTCAAACCTTGCCGTGTTCAGCTGTGTGCTAGTTCAGCAACAAGTCAGTAGGCAGAGAGGCTAAAATGCAGCAATGTAGAAATGTGAAAACTACATTGCTAAGCTAAAATTTTGTTTTAATTATATTTAATTTTAATATGTTTTAAATTATGATCTGAATTTAAATGGGTAAATTTGTTTGCCCTGAGAATGGAAGAATTTTCAGAATGAAAACCGCAGTTTGTTTGTATTCTCATTGCTGGAGTCTTCCTAGTTTGTCTTCACCTCTTGTGGTTTACTTAGAATGCAGAAAAATGCAGTATTTATATTAATGGTGCAGCAAGAAAGCAATTTTTAATTTAAATTTGACTTGTCTTAGTTGTTTTCATGAACATGTAAATGTGGGAAGGGAAAATGAATAGCAAGTCTTACTCCAGCCAAAAATTTTAACTGATTGGAAATGACATGGTTTTTTATCCTTGTTCTTTATAAAGTTGTTTGGTTTTTTTTTAAACTTACACCTTCAGCAGAATCCATATATTAATAGAATTCCGGAAAGCTCCAATTAGTGCATCTGACCTTTCATAGCTCATTACACTGTTAGATTAGCATCTGTCATTTGGGATACCTTTCCTGAGGAGCACTAATTTATAAGGACTTCTTTTTTTTTTTTTTTTTTTTAAAGAATTGCTTGCTGCTGTTAATTATTTCTTGTTTGTCATGAAAAATCTACCCTTGCAACAAAACTTTGTGGGAAGCTTACAAGGACTTGGAACTTCTGAATATTTTTTTTTTGGACTTGTAACTGCAAAGTCAAATTTCAGTGTAGGATGTACATAGTTTTTATGTCAAGAATAACAGAGGTACTGATGCCTAGCCTCACTCCAGAGATTTAAATGAATGTTTCTTAAAGATACTTTCCTTGCAGGGCTTTTAATTATCAGCATGTTGTCAGAGTGTCTTCTAGGCCAGTATATTAAGTTGTCGATTTTTTCTGTCATAAAAATTTTCCTGCTGGTCTCCCACCCTGGTTACTACTGAAGTTTGGGATCCAAGCCACCACTATTGCTGTGCTATCGTCTTTAACCACCCACTGTTCTGACCAGTACCTTTTGTTCCTAACTCGTGCTGTTGTCTGGCCTCACTCTGCATTATCTGCTGGAGTTACGGTACCAAATCACCCTGAAATGCGGAGTTCTTTAGCAACTGCACAGATTCCTGAAAGTAATAGCTTGAGTATGGAATGTGTGTACAAGCCCAGATGGAGCATTGCATTAGCTTGGAGTGTGCCAACATGAAAAGCTAGCATAGGTCCACTCTAAATATACTGCATGTGTCTCCAGCTAAATAATAGTTAGCTTTTTTTTTCTGCTGAAAATAACATACTGTGCAAATATTTTTCCATTAAAAAACAAACAAACAAACAAAATACTAAGTTTTTCTCTTGTAAGAGTGACTTTAAACTTAACTGTAATCCTGAAGGAGAAATATCTTTGAAGACTGATAAAAAGAGGGAGCTCCAAATTACTGTGGTCACTTGCTATCATAACTTGAGATCATTAAATCTGTATACTCGATCTTAATTTCAGATTACTGTATATTCTACTCTTATTTGAAGACATGATGTTGTGCTACCCTTCCTTAAATTTTAACATCAGTGTATATGATTAGGAAAAAATCTTTCTTACTGATAAACAAATTGAACAATATTATTAACACTTTGAGACAAAGCTGAACTGTAATGCTGCTGATTGACCACCTGATGGTGCCCATTAGTTGCCTTGTAAAAGCAGTAGTAAAGGTTCTCTGACAATACAGTCCAAGCCAATCAATTCTGATAGAGTGAAATGTGATATAGAAGTTCTTATGACTTCTAAAAATTATTTTACTGACAGCAGATAGTCTTTCAAGGAAAACAGTTTTGCTGTAATCCGTGATAGAGTCAAGGCAACAAGAAGAAACTTTACGAGTTCTAATGTGTGATATTTTTTATTTTATTTTCATTTATAATTTCTGCTTGTGTCACTGTTAAAATGAACGTAGGTAATTTCACAGACAGTGTGTGAATGATAGTGAGTTTTCTGTTAAAGAGGTGATTATAACATCTCAGTGAAATTTCTTTTGGAATCTCAGGGTGATACTAGAGATGTGAAGTTTCTTGCCTGGATACTATTTGTGTGACATCAGGCTTTCCCCAGTGACACACTGCTGTCCAGTATAGAGAAGATTTCCCAGTTCAAAATGAGAAATGAGAATATGTGTGTGCAAGGAAGGGTGGGGTAGGGACAACCTAAGTTAGTTTTATTCTTACTGATGATATCTGCCTTCCAATACCTGAAGGGAACCTACAGGAAGGCTGGGGAGGGACTTTTAATAAGAGTTTTGACTGATAGGACAAGGGGAAATGGGTTTAAGTTAAAGGAGAATAGATTTAGATTAGATTTTAGGAAAAAATTCTTCAGTACAAGGGTGGCAAGACTTTGGAATAAATTGCCAAGAGATGTTGTGGCTACCCCCTCCCTGGAGGTGTTCAAGGCCAGGTTGGACAGAATCTTGTGTAGCCTGGTCTAGTTGAGAGGCATCTCTGCCCATGACAGGGAGGTTGGATTAGATGATCTCTGAGGACCTTCCAACCTAGGCCATTCTGTGATTCTTTTTTGAATTTTTGACAATTTGGTCAAGAATTGAGTGTCCAAGTGTAACAAGTCATTAGGAGTTTCTTAAAAAAAAAAAAAAGAAGTGGATCCTTCCAGATCTGTTGACCAGTAGTAGATCCCAGATCCACTGCTCTCCTCAGGTGCTGGCACTCAGACATACAAGCCTACAAGGTTTTAATCCCCACTCCACTTACATATCAGACCTCCTTGGGCACACAGGCCTCTCATAGCTGTTGCTGGCATGTAATTGTCCCCAGTAGCTGACACATGGACTGTTGATCTAGCAGAGTTATGGTGCCTCAATTTGCCTACTTGCAGACCCTGATATCTGAGAAATTTGGCCTCTGATCTGATTTAGCCTTTGGTACGTGACTTCCAGACCTCTTGTCCTACTTGCTGCCTAGATTAGCCAGAGGTTTGCTAATGAGTTACAAGCATCTGCATATATGCTGGTGCATGACAATGAAGTTCCCTGAGGAGGTGTCCATGCTTTTCATTCTGTCTGGTTTCTGGCAGCACAGTCCTGCAGGCACCTATGACCTGTGGTCCCCTTTGCAGTTGCTGGCACTTCAACATGTGCACCAATGTACATGTGCATGTTTACAGATATTAGTGTCCTCTCATTTGGAAAAGTAGTACATCAGTAGAGTTCAATGTGGAGGCATGGCTTGTGGTGATCAGGTCTAGGGCATGGCCAGAACAAGTATACTGACTAGGAACCTGATATGTTTTGCTGACCCTTTATCCCCCGCCTTATTCTTTCTCAGTCTGTTTTGGCCTCTCCCTTTTTGCACCTTTTGGTTCTTCCTCTAAACATCCCGTGCTGCCTTACACCTTCCTACACTCCCGTTAAAAAAACCTGCCAGCATGTTACATGCAGTTCTGAAATGTTTTTACCCAGCATATTTTACAGACCCCCCCTAGCTCCTGTAGACAGTAAAACCCTTTAGCATATGGTCATTCTTTATCTGACTGCTCTTACTAAGTTTCATTCCTAGAAAATGGACTGACTGCTCTCTGTTCACAACCCTAGGAGCAACTTGGGGTGATGAAGTTACCAGGCTTCCCCTGCTTGGTCTTTTTCTCTGCTCCTCACTGGGCTTTTTTGCTTGTGGTAACTCCCCACTAAATGTGTAGCCTAAAGGACAGGACAATACAACAAAGACCCAAGTGTGATAAGTCTTGGGAGTGACTGGAGAGCAAAACCTGAAATTTCTGCGAAGGTGTGCTGTAACAGCATCATGGACAGATTTAGCAGGTCACTGTTGGCATTTGGCCTAACTCCATCCAGTAGTGCAGGTGGGTGGGGAAATGTTGACACTAAGGAGTCTGGCATTATCTCAAAGTAGAGGACCAGTTAGACTTTGATCTGAAGCTGCCACTGTATGTGGCTCTGGTGAGGCTGCTGCTGGAGAACTGTGTTCAGTTTTGGGTGCTACAGTATAAGACATTGAGGTGCTGGAGTGAGTCCAGAGAAGGGCAACAAAGCTGGTGAAGGGTCTGGAGAGAATGTCTTTTGAGGAATATGTGAGGGACTTTGGTTTGTTTAGTCTGGAATAGAAGAGGCTGAAAGAAGTCCTTATTGCTTTCTACAGCTACCTGAAGGGAGGTTGTAGTGAGGTGGGTGTTGGACTCTTCTCCCATGTAATAAGAGAAAATGGGCTTAAGTTTTGTCAGGGGAGGTTTAGGTTGGATATTAGGAAAAACGTCTTTTACTGAGAGAGTGGTGAGGCACTGGAACAGGCTGCCCAGTGAGGAGGTGGATGAATCACCATAGTTGGAGGTGTTCAGAAAACATATAGATGTTGCACTTCAGGACATGGTTTTAAGGTCATGATAATGTTTGGTAGGTGGTTGGACATGATGATCTTGAAGGTCATTTCCAACCTTAATGGTTCTATGATTCTATGATTAGGGAGGGACTGCCAGTAAGGATTGTTAATCTGAAAGACCAGGGTGGAGTGGAAATGATTACTTTATCCTGGAGTATTGCTAGGCAAAAAAAAAAAAAAAAAGATCATTTATTAGCACTCTATGTTCCTTTTGCCTTTGTTCATATTGTAGCAGGCCTGTTGGCCCACCACCACAAATAATTTATTTAACGTAAATGTTTCTTAGAAATGTTCTTTGAAATTGTACAATATGTAAATTTAAAAAACGTCATCTTATTTGTTTCCAGACAGGACAACAGTATAGACTCTACTTCTTCTCTCAGAGAAGATAACAAGCTAGAAGGTCAGGAATCAAAACAAGGTATGTGGTGCAGAAAGCTGAAATTTTGTTTTCTTAATGTGGGGCAGTGACTATTTTGAGATAACTGATAGCTCTCTTTTGAACAGTAGCTGCAATAACAGTGAAGAATTGTCTTTGAAATCAACTGATATAGGATTATCACCTCTCCCATGGGCCTAATTTCAGGAAAGGAGAGGGGGAACACTGAAGACATTGTAGAAACTTTGGCTTCTTAATTCTGTGAGATTGGAGAGGTTCTTTTGTGGCTAGAAGCAAGTTGCAGCTCTTCAGAGTTTGCTAGTGTAGGTTTCCGAACACAACTGAATCTCTTGCAAGGCCCATTTAGCTCTTCATACCAATTTTTTCATCTGAAGAGGAACTGAATTGCCAGTTCTTGATATGTAGGTAATTGCTAATTCTGCTGTTAGCATTTGCTGGATTCTTTGAGAGTCAGGTTGGCTTTTTGCTGAGCTGATCCCGAGAGTCTACTGTACTCTGCTTGGATGCTTGTAGAAATCCATTATTGTAACGTCCAATGGACATCTTGCAATTAAATAATTTTGTTCAGTCTTGGTATATAGTACCTTCTTCAGTTGTGCAGAGGTGAGGTTCCATGGAATGGTGCTCAACACTCACCACTACTGATAACTGGGGCATTTTATATGAAGTTAGTGCCAGTGGAAGTACACACTCAAATCTTTGAATCTCTGAGGATGCAGGTTTTGTCTTTGCATTTGAAAAGAGAAAATATTTTAAAGTGTAGTGGATGAGACATTTGGGTGCTGTGGTGATAGGCAGAACAGAAAATGCTAAAGCAGGTGAGTTAGTGGTACACATATGAGAACCTGCTGTGTAAGGAAACAGTTTTTTTAAGCTGCATCACTATTTATTTTATTCCAATCGTTAAATCGGCACCGTGTAACAACTGCCAGTATGATTTTGTGCATGAAGCACTAGAATGGTAGATGTTCCTATCTCAATCTGTTTATTTTCATTTTGACTGCCTGTATGCAGAAACATCAGAAATAACTTTCACAACCAAAGAATGTTGCAAATTTTTGTAGGCTGTATTTCTCGTCTGCAAAGATCTAACATAATTTGCTTCCTGCAGCATCTGTTTCACAATTGAGAATGCTGTCTGAAATATGTCTCTTGGAACAACTTCATAAAACCTGTTGATGTTTGGTGTTTGTGGTTTTGTTGTGGTTTTTTTTTTTGGTCTGAAGTAATTAGTGGAATAAAATGGAGGAGGAAGGAGTCATAATAAAAGCGTCAAAACCTTTAGGAGCATGTTACAGAGGGTTTATGTGGAATGCTTTAAATGTTGACTGTTGTACTATAGAGTGACCTTAGAACTGACATAATTCCCGCAGATCTCTTCACTTCTGTGTTATCAAAGGGAATTGATGACTCTTGCAAGTGATTGCTTACTGTTGTTTTTTATTACTTTATCACCCAGAGTATCATGATGACTTTGGACTATAATGGTGGCTCTACTTAAGGTGTTAGTTTTAAAGAGCTTTTGAGAATATCAGCAGAAATAAAAAAATATAACTCTAATATTCCTGAGCTGCAACCTGTTTATACTATGGGGAAAAAAAAAAAAAAAAAGAGAGAATGAGAGGATAAGCAAAAATAGAGAAAAAAATAAAAAACAGATTTGCTAAATTTATTTCTCAACTGTTGTTGGAGGAAAAAGTAGAAGTTGTCAAAAATTATAAGGTAATGAGAAATGCTTCCCATGATCTTTATTACTGGATAAAATTACAAGTGCAAGAGAAGGAAATAAAGCCCATCAGCTAATGAAACATCT
This sequence comes from Ceyx melanurus, assembly GCA_024611195.1. Taxonomy (NCBI): domain Eukaryota; kingdom Metazoa; phylum Chordata; class Aves; order Coraciiformes; family Alcedinidae; genus Ceyx; species Ceyx melanurus. The sequence goes on from JANHGL010020002.1 coordinate 27,106, forward strand.
GCAGGCCAATAAGCTTGTATGAACACTATATTTTATAGTTTTGGAGGCTCCAAGTTATGAATGGAACACTGGGTGGCCTTGCCTGGCTTCCTGGTCCATACTAATTCTGGGACAGGCATGAGTGACTGTTAATACTTTGTTTCTGCTTAATATATGACCATTATCAAAAGGAATCCTGTGGTGGGTTGACCTCAGCTAGCAGTAGGCATTCACCAGCTGCTCAACTACACCTCCTCCAGAAGGGTGTGGGAGATGATCGGAAGAGCAAAAATGAGAAAAACTTCTGGGTCGAGATAAAGACAGTTTAAAAGGGGAAACAAAAGCCTATGAACTGAAACAAAGCAAAATAAGAAATTTATTCACTAGTTCCCATTGGCAGCCAGATGTTTACCTACTTCCTGGTAAGCAGAGTGTGACCATGCATGAGAAATACCATTACCATGAACATCCCTATTTCCTCTTTCTTTCCTTGAGCTTTTATTGCTGAGCAAAATGTCATATATGTTAGAGAATATTTCTTTGGTTAGTTGGGTTCAGCTGTTCTGCCTCTGTATCCCTCCCAATCTCTTGACCACCCCTAGCCTAGTCACTACAGGGTTAGAGTGAAAAACAGGGAGAGCTCTCCAGCTGTTTAAGCACTGTTCAGCACTAGCCAAAACACCCTCTGTTACCAACTCTGTTCCAGAAACAGATCCAAAACGTTTACGTTTTCAGGTTTTATGGATTGAAAATCATGATTTATGTTACAAAAAACCTCCAGAAACAACAAAGACCAAAAGTTCTCTGTAAACTTAATCTGCATGACTTCTACATTTTCTGCTTTCTTGTCAGCTTTGGTTGTAATGTTGGAGATGCTGCATACATTAGCTGTATATGCTGTATTTACCATTATGATAGCCAGTTTTTGCAATCCAATATACCAGTGCTATGAGGTACTGGATTGATATTTATGTAAGATGCTAATGAGAAGGGTATCTTCAGTCAAGGTAACATGCAGTATTCATAAATTTCGATTTAAGTACTGTGACAAATCATAGCTTGTGATTAGGAGTGAATATCTGAATGTCTTTTTTTTAAGTGTATATAGTAAAAAAAAAAAAATAAAAAATCAATCCTGAATCAGTAAACTCTTGGAGTTATGTAATAAAATGTCAATATTATTTGTAAAACAAATTTGATAATTTGTTTTGAATCAGAAAAAAAAAAATCTTTCTCTCCCTTCCTTCCTCTCTCCCTTTTCCCTTCTCTTCCTCTCTTCTTTCATTTTTCATTTTCTAAGCAGAAAAAGTGCATTTATAGCTTTCTTAGTAGTCAGTATTGATTTTCTTTTTTTTTATCAAACTCTTGTGATAGCAGGAATGTCATAAACCCCAAGAAAAAGAGATATTTCTTAAGATTTTTCTGCACTGCTTGTGAATTAAAACCAAATCCATGCATATATCAGAAGGTGCTTTCAAACATTTAGAAAGAGTAATAGTTTTATAAAGCCTTGTTTATTTTTCTTTTACAAGTTAAAGTGGTCTCTCTTAACCTTGGTTGATTAAGCTGATTTTTAACAAGGAACAAGATAATTTTCTAATCTATATTCTCCTTCTAACTTTGTACAAAACTTCCACCTACTTGAGAGTTTTGCATAAAAAACTCAAGAAGAAAATATAAATCACTATGTGGATGATGATTTTTTTGCACTTCATATATGTGTTTTCAATAAAAATTTCACTTTTTTCCTGCATTTTTAATTATTTTCTGTATAATAAAAAACAATGAAACATTAATAGTGTAAAACAAAGACTTCTAAAATGTAATTTTGAAGTGCTTTAATCTTTTTTTCAAAGGGGAGAAAATTGTTCATATGGGATCTGAAACCCACATCAAACAAATATTCCCATTGAGAAAAAAAAAAATTAAGTATTTCCAGAAGTTTTCTGACAGTGGAACATTAAATATAAGCATCTTGAGCAAAAAAGTCAGTGATAAAAATGTAAT
>JANHGL010020003.1:11158-39856 GCA_024611195.1 Ceyx melanurus
TCATCAATGTCTATCAATATGTTAAGGGTGAGTGTAGAGAGGATGGAGCCAGACTTTTCTCAATGTCATCCAATGACTGGACGAGAGGCAATGGGTGCAAATTAGAGCACAAGAGGTTTAGGGTAAATACATGGAAAAACTTTTTCTCAGTGAGGGTGACAGAATTCTGGAATGGGCTGCCCAGGGAGGTTGTGGAGTCTCCTTCTCTGGAGACACTCAAGAACTGCCTGGATGTGTTCCTGTGTGACTTGGTCTAAGTGATCTTGCGCTGGCAGGGGGGTTGGACTAGATGATCTTCTAGGTCCCTTCCAACCCCTAACATTCTGTGATTCTGTGATTCATCATAAAACAGCACTGGAAACAGTTTCCACTTTCACTCATAAACCTCTGACATATGTTAGAAACCAGATGCTACACCCATGACCCCCAAGTTTCAGCCTGATGTAGAAAACACCTCTTAATGATTTGGTTTGCAACTAGATTAAAGTGAGCCCTTCCAGTCAAAAATACCAGGCAGCCATTACTGCAAGTCACCCATAAGATGACAAAGAGCTTTTGAACTCCGTGCGACTGTCTATTACTACATATTGGCTTAGATATTTTTCCTGTACTTAGTGTTGCAATTAATAAAAATCCTTATGTAAAGGTAACTAGGTGTTAGCTTCATTTCCAGTTAAGACTGTCTGTTGATTAAAAACTATTTCACAGTGACACTAAGCAGCAGAGAACAAGTAAAAAAAACCCAAAACAAAACAAAGAAATAAACAAAAACCCACAAAAAAAAAACCAAAAAACCAACTAAACAAATAAAAACATAAGCCCAAGACACAGACTGTCAGTCCCCACAGATTTAAATTTAATTGAGAAAATTGCAGGACTCTTTTTGTTCACACTGAGGATTCCCAGAGCTATACCATGGATGGTGTGCAGTTATTGCAAATCCTGAGCTCAGCTTAGCATATTGTTTTACTATTACTGCTGCCAGTCATTCCCCATTAGGTTAAGTATCTAAAATGCCATGCTGCCACAATGAAAATAAAAGGTCTTGGCTTCATATTGAATATGCCCTCAGGATGCAGCCTATGTAATCACACCAGTTTATCCATTTATTAACACAGTAAGTCAGTTGTTTTGGATGTGAAATTCAACACCAAAGTGGTCTTATTTTGGGAAGCATTGAACACCTGCTTCTGGATGCAACCGAGCCTTTCATTTTGCAACACCTAAAGTGTGTTGTTCTCTCCTTTTAAAAGCAGACCTCCACAGCATGTTCTGGACCCATGGCCAGTGAAGCAATGCCCTCTCTGCCAGACTGATCTTCCCCTACAATGGTGTCTGCATTCCCCAGGCACCATAGAAAAATGTTGTATGTAAGCACAGTAAATCTCATCTTTTTTTCCCACGAAAAGTGTAAGAAAGAACTGGTCATTGCATCCTAAGCCCCGCAAATAATTTGCTGTCCTTTAAAGTATGGAATTATTAATCTGTCATTTTATTTTGTCTTTCTAGCAGCACCTTCAATTCAAATAATAACATCTCCAAGCCTCTTTTGATTTTTTAAAAATTTTATTTTCAGTTTAATATTTGTAGGTTTTCTGTTCTCAAAGCTAAATTAGGAAATAAATGAGCCCGCAGACAAGGCTGACAATATAATGCATGATACAAGTGATGTACAAAGATGAACAAGAAAATGTCATTGACATCACTGTGAGATATGTCCTTGTTAATATTTTTTTTTCTTTAAATCTGTCTTGTAGTGTTAGAGGGAGAAATAAAAATACGCCTAGGAGATGAGAAGAGAGAAACGATAGGGGATGCAGAGCTGTTCAAACACATGTCCCCAGTGCCTCTTACCTTCTTTAAAAAGGGCTTTGTTGCTTTCCTAGTTGACTTTTTTAAAATTTTATTTTAATGGCCTGATCTGTATGAGGAACAGTCCTTTCAAGCAAACACTGTAACTTTTTGAGATTAAAGGCCAAACCATGTGTAATGAATTTTAATGTAAACAAAATCAACTTTTTGTTCCAGTTTTTAAGATCGTTCTTTACTTTGTTGTTGTTTGGAGTGAAAGGCAAAAGGGCAAAATGGCCAAAGGGTAGACTGCAGCATGCTGTTACACATGTTTTCATCTCCAACTGAATCTTATCCTCCATGCTCTAAAGAAATCCCATTTACAACAAAGAGACCCGAGAGACTGAGACCAAATAAGTACCTGGAGCACAGCTTTTCCAAAACACCACTAATAAAAAATATGAAACGAGACCAGCCCTTCTGCCCTTGCACAAGTTTATCTGGAGCTGTTGAGGTATATGCTTCTACTGCAACAAGAATCATTAATATTAATCATCAGATATAATGCAATTAATGTTATAATCATCATAAAACGAGAATCATTTATATCATTTTCAAAATGTTCTGCACTTACATTTATTTATTCCAGTAAAGTACCTGAACAGTTCTGTCTCTGTTTTTTTACTTGGAAAGCAGCACAGAGCAGGCAGAACTTGTCCCTTGCTCTGCAGCAATGTATTGACAGACCTTTGGCTAAAGCATGGTAGCTCCAGCTCCATACCAATTAGATTCAGCATATATTCAGGTCAAGGTGACCTGTCAGAGGAGTTCAAAAAGAGTCTTGCAAAGTAGCCTCTGCAGAAGGTAACAACCATATTTTCTTACATCTTTTCTGTCCTGTGGATTCCTCAGCTGCAGAAGTGAATGTGTTCCCAGCATAGTTATTTTGAAGGACAGTTTCTTTTGCAGGGTGTCTTCCATTCCCAGATTTTTGCTTTTGAAGCTCTGCTGCTAACTAACAATGTTGATTCACAAAAAAATGCCATCTGCCATTTCTGAACTGACACCTGCCTTGCACATAATTTTGAACATCTCATATGATAATGCCAAAGAGATGCTTGGGCTTTTAATCTCTGCCATCCATCTCCCTCTCAATCCTGATCAAACCTAACATTTCTTCTAGTTAGATACCCTCTACATACAGCTCTGTATAGCTACAGCAAAATCCAACTATATGCTCTGGGAATGAAAAATGCAGATTTTATTAATATTTTGGGGAAGGTGCATAACCTCACAACTTCACTTGGAAATCTGCAAGACAAGAAGTACTTCCTTTTTTTTTTTATCATTGTTATTTAAAAGTACATATATTTTTCTTATTTAAAAATGAAAGTCTGGGTGAATAACTCCACTTTAAAATATATTTGCTTTAAAATAAAAGGAATCGTGACTGGTTTTGCTATGTGTGGTATATTGGCCCTGAAACTCGGAAATTATAATAAATATTATACTTCCTTGCAATACACTGAAATACTTACTGTTACAAAATGTTACTGTTACAAAAAAATGTTTTCATGTCACCAAAAAGTGACTGAATTAATGTTTGGCCCCCTTGGAAACAAAATTGTTCATTCCAGCCTGCAGTTCTCCAGAAGTACAGCTTCAAGTCCTTTTCACAATCTTCTACCTACATCTCTTCAGATATTCATGTTTTGGGCCAAATTCCCCTTGACACAGTTGACAATCTGAAATGCACTTACCCCCAGAAGCACCTGCCCTGGCTCAGCTTCCCACCGCAGTGTCTGTTCAGAGCCACATGCTGCCACTCACAACACTTGCTTTGCCACATCTACTGCTTACATGCTGGAAAAAGCCACCCAAGTCATTTGTAACCAGTTCAGCCCAGGCTCGAGCTCTACTATGTGGCGCTGCAGAACCAGTTGAGGCTCTCAGGAGAGCAAACTGCAGTGGCATTGTTTGATTGCCTGTCTGCAAAAGGACCACTCAAGAGCACAAAACCCTCTCCACGGCCATGACTGGTTCTTATGGTTCATTTTGAAATTCCCACTTGAAATTTCTGTACTGTCTATTAATAGCTAGAAGTTAAGATTTTACCAGACACACTCCTAACTGCTGTCCAGCATCTTCCCTTCAACACATTAATACACATATTTTGTCATCAAATGTAATACAGAGAAAAACTATTATTGTTTTTCTAGTCTTCACTGGGTTTTTCAGGTCCAGGCTCAGCCAGGTTTGCACATAGGGAAATGCCCAGCACACACACAAGAAGGAGGTGGTATGTTCAAGCCATGTAGGACAGCGGAGGTGGGGATGCACAGTGGTGCAGTTGGGATACAGTGTCTCCACCCTGCAGCCTCATTGAGGAATGATTTGTACCATGTGAAACATCAGCGTGGGAGGAACCCAGTGTTGGGGAACTACTCTTAGAGCTTGTTAGGCATTTAAAGTTTCAGATATGAAATATCAGAGTGACTTTTTTTTTTTTTTTAATAGTCTTAAAAGATTGAATTTCGATTCACATACCCCACTTGTTCTTAGAGAGGATTATTTTAGTTAACTAAGCAAAAATCTTTTGGGGAGCTACAAAATTATAAAGATTTTCTTAGGATGAGATACTTGAACTCAACATCTTAAGTGTGGAAGCATGGCAGCAGTGTAATGCTGAATTGACAAAAACTACTTCAATTCAGTTCAGCAATCTGAACTATTTTGGTTCAAATTAAGCAGAAGAGAAAATGTAGAAAATTGGACAAAAAACACTGACAAAAAAAAAATAATTATCAGCTCAAATAAAAAGGCCAGGATGAAAAGGCTCACTACACAAGGACAGAGCCTATATTTGGAAATGTCAAGAACTATGGAATGGAATAAAATAAGAGGTGGTTATATTTATTTTGGTTTTGACTGTTCTATCTTAATTTAAAATGTTTTGATTGCAGACTCTAGTAAAGATTACCAGCTAGAGATTTGATTTTCCTTGACAGTTATTTAGCTCCTTTACAAGGATAAAAAACCAAAACACCACACAAAAAAAACCCCACCCAAAATCAACAAAAAAACCACTGCAAAAACCCAAAACCTCATGCTGCCCATTCCCCAAATCACAAAAAAACCCAATCAAACTAACAAAACCTCCCTGGTCTTTCGTCTCTCATTTTCTCTATTGAGCAACTATATAATAATTTTATAAAAATTATTATATCTTATTACTTCATTATATCAGCTGATTCACTGTGCCAAGAGAGCAATGGAACCACAAGTTGAAATGCTGTGTAAATTAGGAAATTGGTCTGTGTTACAAATTCCTTTGAGTATCTTGCTGAAGCAGCCTGGCACTAGCCACCAAAGATAATCTGTCATGTTAGAACACCCTAATCTGCTTCAATACTGAATGTTTTTTGTTCTGTTTGCTCTTCATTGATGCTGTTATTACACAACAGAATGTGGTGTGAAGTCTCCAGAAAAGATGATGTGACTCAGGATGTGTTCCAAGCAACTGCTTTATCCTCAACAGGCTTCTTGAAGGAAAGAGAAATGGAGAAACCTCAATCTGGATCTATCAGTCTATCTACAGCATGTCTAAACCCCCCCCATGTTTTTCTTGGAATTAGCTGGTGGCCTTTAAAGATGATCCTTATTCAGCTGCCATTAATATTACATTCCTGTTGTCTACTATGGAAATTGAATCTAATGTAAATATGCTTCTTGAAAATAAGAGTGTGGAACTAAAAGAAGGCAGACATTGAAAGTACTGATCCCTTTCTGCACTGTTTTTTTGCTGTGTATGTTTTTATAGATTTTTTTTCTTCATTTTATGGATCTTTTTTTTTTCTTCACTTTGGGAATATGGGTTAGCATTCCGTCACAGTATGTGGTGTTACAGTGTGTTCAGTGAGTAAAAACCAGGCATAAAAAAAGAGTTAATGAGCAAATGGCTATATTATTATAACAACAATATTGATCTCCTCTCTCACACTGTTTAACCATAGAATTGTTCTTTATTAATTGTTCATTTTTATTTGGAAGTGTTCTTTATAGAGAAGCCTGAAGTTCTTTTCATTTTTTTTGTAAGATCTTGATCTTAATCTTTTATTTTTGTGGATTAGACCTTCCCAAGTACTAAACTCAGACCAGCTTTACTGAAAAGTGTCTATTGCCTATATAAATTCAAATGATAAGGATATATATTTATTAAGTTTACTAGAGCCATTCTGCCACTCTTATTCCCAGAGCATATTTCCTCAGAGGTGAGCTATGGCAAGAAGTCCAAGGGGATTGATAACCGCACAGCCACAGGCTTTCATCTATAGACCATTGGTCAAAAGCCAGCTTTTGAGCAAACCCATGACAGTTTGACAGCTGTTTTGTCACTTACACAAACTAAATTGGTAGCCTTCATCCATCCACTTGTGTAAGTAGGTAACTGCATCTAAATCACAGAAACACAGAATTATAGAATGCTAGGGGTTGGAAGGGACCTAGAAGATCTAGTCCAATCCCCCTGACAGAGCAGGATCACCTAGACTAAGTCACCTAGGAACACATCCAGGTGGGTCTTGAATTAGTGTGTGGGTTTTTATCCAGAAATCTCATCAGAGCTGTCAGGTTTGAATGTCACAGGGTTTTGTCTCAGGAATCATGTCAGTGTCCTGATAGTGCTTACCCAGGTGTTGCTGGGATTCACAGGTAACTTTTGCAAGTATTTCTAAGATGTGTGCTGCACATCTTTTAAAAATCTTTCCATTTGTCTTCTACAGAAAAAAAACCATGACAGTAATCACAACCTTCATGTTTGTGCAGGGTCCAAAACATCCGCTTCTTGCTTCACAACTCATTTAGCTTTTTAGAGCCTTAATTCCTGAGCTCTCAAATTCAGGAGAAAGAGCAGCAGTGAGGCTAACGTCGGTATTCCACCACACTGACACTATACACAGCATTGTTCTTGAAAATTCCTTCTGATTTCACAGGCTGGAGTATGGAATAAACCACTTCACCTGCCAGCATCCCAGGGCATGCCTCAAAAGCACTGGTCCACCAATGCCTCTGCTGGAAGTTTCAACTCAAATGATTATATTAATTTCCATACCATGTTCAAGAATACACACCAAATGTTATTTAATTAAATATGTATAGCATACCAATTTGATCGTACCATTGTAACAATGCTCCTGGAAATGATCCAGTTGCATTCTTGGAATAAACTGTGCATCCTTCAGCTTCCTAAGTTTATTTATTTGGGGACTGTGTTACTGTCTCATAAAACAGTGTGGTAGTACTATTATTACTTAATCATACAGCAAGCTTTTTCACACTTTGGTGTCTGCCTTCTATATCAGCCACAGCATATTTCTCTGAACTCCAGAATGTGCAGGAAATATAAATTGGTCTTTTTGAGCATGCATAAATATACCACAGAAAGCTGTTTTGACAGAACTTGGAGAATTATCAATATATTATACTTAAATGTGATAAATTACTACTTTAGAACCAAGAACTTTAAAACCAATTAATATATTCCTAATAGAATTAATTCAAACAGGTAATTCTGAGTCATCACCTGCAATTCCGTACATAAAAATAAAATATCTCAGCAACAGAAATAGACTGCTTTTCTGAGTAATGAGTATTCACTGAGAAAATAGAAAAAAAAAAAAAAAAAGTTGAAATGTAAACTGTATAATCATTATCACTAATTCTTGGTATCTGCAATAGGTTTTTTTTGGAATTAATTTCAATAATAAAACTATCTAAATGTCACCTATAATTTATTGCAGGAGGATGAGGATTCCATGTATATTTTCCTATTAATGACTGTGCTAAAGTCACTTGTTAAAGTGAGGAAATATTGTTAACAAACATGGAAATACAAAAAATAAATCAAAATAATATTAACAGTTCCTAAGTAATAGTTTTGTTTCTCTCAACCACTTACCAAATAATTGCATGATTTATAGAGTATTAAATTATCTAAGTATGTGCACAAGAGTTAAAATTAATGTCTAGAACATAAAATAATGCTGTTTATGTGCCATTAGGTGTCTGCTTAGCATTTGAATTCTGTCTTCAAGTGGATTAAAAAAAAACCACCACATTTTTTTCCTGAACATTAGAAATGTAGATCTCTTTTATTGGCTAGCAGGAGAGAGATTAGCTGATGGTGTCACAACAAAGACAATGAAAATGAAATTTTCTTGCCCCTATTTATAGAGAAAGGATGTGAAGACTGTGTGATTCATTTCTCAGTAGAGACACACTGCTGAGATTGTGTGAGAGTTGGGCTTCAGTAAACCTTGAACAATTAATACCCTATAAATCATAATCTGTCTCATCTGCCAATTTATCTTGTTCAGATTCCAGTTTTCTTATTCAATCACAGCTAAGAAATAAAGAGAAAATAGTGGGACTCTCCATGGGAATGTGTGACTTAGTCAGGAATAACTGCAAAGCAAAGCCCCATCTGTTTCCATCACTGCCAATGGCAGAGTCCCCATCCCTGCAGCAGAACTGGATAGATGCTGTCAGATTTCTGGTGACTGCAGTTCCAGGTTCCGGGAAAAAAAAAATCATTGAAAGGAAATCCCCAAAGTAAATCCATAGTTATGAATATCTCAGAACATGTCTCATTCCCCAATTTATTTTACTTCTGCTTATCTTTGTATGACCATGCAATATAGCCATCCTTCTTAAAGAGATGGTAGCAACAAGTAGCTATTTTGAGTACAATTAAATGCTTATGACCCCTGCTGCATGATTCAGAGTTAGAGTAAAGGCAACTGTGTCAGCAGGGATGGCAAAAGAAGGGGCTATAAAATGCTTTCTGGAATAGGGAGGACGTGCTGGAAACTAAGGAAGGAGTATAGTACACAGAACACCACACCTGCAGCATGGTGATATACCAAGAGCTCTCAGACCTGGTCTGTTATGTGGGGAAAAAAATCCAGCCATGTCTGTGCCATGCTATGAAATCTAGGGCAAGAGGCTTTGAAGGTAACTGCTGATACTGTAGCCAGCTGCTTTTTCACATCAGAAAATGTAAAAATAAAAATAATAATGCTGAACTACAAGCTTCAGTAAAGGAGTAAAGTTCAGCTGCTGCATATTCATAGCTCAGCTCTGAGTAAGCCTTCTTCCAGTGACATACACGCTTCCTGCATACCAAATTGTAATGCATATTTATGTATCCCAATATTTCAACATTCATGATTATTTACTATACAGAGGTATGCAGTCAAAATTCAGGTGGCATCTAATTTCCCATACTGTAAATTTGGCTCTAGACCATGTTGTTACACACCATGCACAAGATATTCCACCGCTGAGGATTTTATCTTCAATTATTCTTCAGCCTTCGTATTGCAATTCTTACAGCATTATACAATACACATCCAGATTTCTCTCCAGGTACATATTATCTAAGCGTATATACCTATAAGCACGAATAGCCTATCATGATGGTAATGCTGGTGTTAGGCTGTAGGCAGGAAACATCTCAAAGGATACAACAAGGCTTGTGTTAGGTTTTGTTTATTTTAAACCAGCAAACAGTACCGGTTCTTTGAGACTTTCTCAAGAACTTGGATGGGGAGTTACTGGGCTTCAGACAAGCCAATGTCAACAGCACACTTGGCAGAAATTATGAAATATCTCCCAAATTAATCTTTCTATGAAAACAGCCTTTTAGTTGAGAATGAAACAGCCCACTCCTAACTACCATTATTTTTTTTTATTTTTTTCCCAACACTAAATATAGAAAATAGAATGCATGAAGTGACAAATTTTTAGACTTTATTTAAAAAAATCAGGAGGTTTAAAAATATGAGAGAATGACTAAAAGTTATTCTCCTGTGTACTCTAACAACTGAGATCTCATTGCACATCACTCACAGTACAAGTCTAATTTTAAAAATCAAAGCTGTAGAAATAAGCTTCATTCTACTCTTTGAATGTTGACCTGCAAGTCTGAAACTGTATCTAACAAACTAACAGAAATAAATCCATATTTTCTTTTCTTTTTTTTTTTTTTTTCATGAATGGGATGAATAAATCATGTTTCTCATATTGCATTAATATCCTCAGCAAATTCTAATTGGACTGTTTATTCTAAAGATGGAATTTTTTTTAAGGTATTTGTTGCCATTTATGACATGGAGGACCTTGTCTTCCTTCTCAGCTACTTCTGTAGCTGACAATTTATTTAAAAAGATAAATTCGAGCTGTAAAACAAGATATCCAGTGGCACAGAAGTAAACTAAACCATTTCAGGTTACAGATAAGGCTGGCAATGACGTTGGTGTGCTATAGACAGGCATTTGTTTCCTTTCAGAGTGACATACACATTTCTGAGGAGAACATTCAACAATTACTTTTAAACAAAAAATTACAAAGGGGAAAAAAATGCTCAATAAGAGCATATCAGTAAACAAACTTCTGGAAGAAATACCTGCTGTTAAGGTTGAATGCTCCATATACTTCTTACTACTGAAGAGAATACTTTGAAAAGAAGTATGGGAGATATATACATACCCAGATACATTTGAACATATCTTCCTTTAAGATTAAAGTGAAAGTACAGTTACATTCCATTGTACTTCCTGATGTAAAGTGACAAATGCAAGTCTGAAAAAAAATATGTCAAATCACAATATAATTTTGAATAAATAACCTTCTCTTCTAATCTACAGATTGTCTAAACAACTCCTTGCTATTAATCCTAGCCAGACAATAATTAAGAACCTATCCTGTAAACAGACATAAGGTGCTTGTATTATTTATTTCACAGTTCTATATCAGATTTAATCTTCAATTTCTTGATACAAAATTTATTGGTTTATTATAAGCATTGGCAAACCCATTGCTGTAGAGATTTGATGGGACAGATGCCTTCCCTTTCATCTGTAACTGCAATATTTACTTGCCTTGTATTTTAGCTGGAAAATAAACACTCAATGTCATCTGTAAAGAATAAAATAAAATTTTAATATTATGTTACTAATTTTTAAGCTCTTATCACATAGAAATTCATTCTTATTTTGGTGCTATCTTATTTTCATAGGTCATCAGGATACTTCATTCATGAGTTATCATTATTTTGTCAGGTATCAAATTACAGTATATTTTAATAATAAATGTAATAATACTTAAATATAACATTTTGTTGCATAAAACACGTATTGTCCTTTTTTTTTATAAAGATCTCACTCATATGCTTAGTTCAAACATAATACCCACATTTCTGTAATTCCAATTTTTTCTCTAACCAGTGTCAGGCATTACAGCAGCCACATTTGTTTTTTGAGTGAAGACTGTTCAAAAAAAAGACAGTTGAGTGAAAGATACCTACAAAATCAAATATAAGCCAGACTACTGCTATAAACATGTACTGAAGAAAATTGAGCTCTTTTCGTTTGCACCATGTGAGGACCTTGCATTTTGTATTCTGGCAAGACATCAAAAAATTTCCTTCCTGCAAACCATCTACAACTGGCAAGAGAAATATTCAGAAACGTGCCTTTTTCCAAATAATCACATTTCACTTCTAGATAAATAAAACTTCCAATACAAAGAAAGTTCTGTCTTGGGAAGTAATGAATATTCAGTCAATAGTTTCTGAAAATTGCTTTAGAAAAGCAAAACTAGCCAGCCACTCTATAATTTGTTGGAAGAGTTAACCTTTTATTTAGGATTATGGATTTAGACCTACTGCCATTACTCACATGAATAAACTCGTCCTTAAGTGAGTAGTACAAATGCACTGAAAGGGGTTTTCACTAAGGAAAGGCAGTTGGGCTGAAACCTAACATGTTCTTTTCAATTAAAAAGTCATTTTGTAGGGAAAGAATAGCCAATAAATTCCAGTTAAAGTCAATTCTGTTAAAACCTTGAATGTCTGCTATAATTAAGACTTCAGTAAAAATGAATAGTACAAACACTTCAGAGGAAGGTCCACGTGTTAGGTGTATTTCCAGGTAGCTAGACATTCCCAACCAAGATTTATCTGAAGCAAAATGTAGTTTATACTAATCTTTCCAGAAGCCCTTTCCAAAATGGGTAAGAGGTTTGAATTCAGGGTAGTTTGCCAGGCATCCAAGCAAATTATCCTGAGCTCAATTATGCAGATTTTCCTGGACTGCAAGCAAATATTTATTCTTGCAAAAATGTTGCATATTATATCAGGCTTCATCCTCGGCTACAATTTTCATAAGAGTTTAGAAAAGCAGAGGACAGGGGAACGTTATCTGCAAGCTGTCACCTAATGCTCCGTTTCAGAACTTGTCCAATTTGCTGAAGGTTTCAGGGTTATTTTTCTCTTCAAGAATACTTGGTTTTCACATTATAGAATCTTTCAATTGATTTTGATAATCCTTGTGTTAGATCAGTGCATGGTGTGTGACCATGACGCCACTCAGTCCTTGCTACAAGTTTACTCACCCTACAATGTATAGAAAATACTGCATGGCAGGAGAGTGGTCTGGAACTTCTTCTCCCTGTGGGTGGAAAAGTTTAGCTTGTGCTGGGAAATCTGGGTGTTTCCCCTTTGCAAACACAACAGTGCAACCCTTGTTTCTGAAGTTTTTCTGTGGTTTCTTTCCTGTTGCAGATGGTTGAGGTTGCAGACAGACATGCAAAGGGTCAGGCTGAGCAGGACAGCTGCTGATTCACATCATTCTCTCTACAAGCCTGGGCATTTGTCATTTTTATGTCAATGTCTCTTCAGTTTGTTTGGTTTGGGATTTTTAAACATTTTGTTCATTGGAAAAACAAGGAAGAAGGGAGAGCTGGTCAGCTGACACATGAGACTATACTCCAGAGAGAGGGGAAAGAATCAGGGAAATCACATCTCTGCTAACTTCTAATGTGAGTCTGGAGATTTTGTCATTTATGCTTAAGTAGTTAGCAATAAATCCGAGTAATATCTGTAAAGCAAAATTTAAGTTAGCATTTTACATCTGTACTCCTTCTTTTCATTTACTGTACTGTTTAGATCTTTTCCCAAGTCCAGACTGAAGCAATCACAGAAACAATTACAGAGAACATGAAATCCATTAAATCTAGTCATTACCCTTATTTTGCAGGGGAGGGCAGGCACATATTTTTACAGATGAGGCTTTGGTCTTAGGAAGTTATTTAATTGTCAGTTTGGTTTTGGAAACAAATAAGAGAGGTATTAGTTAACTAAAATTCCTAAGTGATAGGAAGAGTGTATTTAACTAAAATGTCTCAAAACTTGCTAAAAAAATTGCTACACTTCATCTTGATTTTCAGTTCCCCTGACAAAGACATGGTTTTTCTGATATTGAGAAGCTGGAATTGATTCTGGGCTTGCACAGAACAGGTGAATGTCTGGGAAGACTGGTTTTTGATGTAGAGGAACTGTACTAAGTACTGTAGAGAGTACTTAACACAAATAAACTATCTCCTTCAGTTACAAAAGAATAACTGAAAATAGCAAGCATATTTTCTGCTTTTTTCTTTCAAGACTGTTTTAGACTAGCAGCCCAGTTATTAGCCATCATGATAGACATGCTATGACTGTTCTATATGAAATTTAGATTTTCTAGTGTCCTCCCCAGTCCAGTTTTTAGGGTTGAAAATTATTCTTTAAAGGTTGGATTTCCCTTAAGTTTTCTCTTGTGAAAAAAATTAAGCATTTTTTTTTCTCTGGACTATGTTTCTTTAGTTCCCTGCTCAGGTTTACTGCTTCCTTGGAATCCCCTGAAACATGAGTCCTGATTTTCAAAGGCAGTTTATTATTTGCATTCACAATTACGTACAGGCACAGAGATTCAGCTAGCTACCTGACTGCCTTTAATGATCAGGCACAGTTAATAGAGAGCTAACCCTTGTTTTTCTCTGTTCTCACTCAATAGTGACTAAAAGAAATATTTCACTGCAATAATAAACTCACATGTATAGGTTCTGCACCCTTTCCATGGTGAACAACAGGGTTTTGTTGGGTTTTTTGTGGCAATCAGAACCACCGGTCCCAGTGGGACCACCTGCTAAACAGCCTGCTAATACTGTTAGGGAAGTAAGATTTAAGAAGGCAACCCTGTATGAATTACAGCCTAAGCACCCACTTAACTTTAAGCACTTCTTTACAGTCCTAGAATTTAATAGCTTTACACATTTGGCCATTAAGCATATGCAGTTAAGCTTAATGCCTCCTTTAATTAGAATTTAGATCTTTGAACTTCAGTTTTGCTTACATTGTGTATTATTTTGTTGGTAGATTCATTTGAGGAAGAGAGGAAAATAGCAGTCATTCAAAACAATGTCTTTTTACAATTAAATTTTACCCATACAGTATTTTTAGCATATCAGCAATAATCATGTTTCTTCTTAATGTATATTTGACTTTATAACAGCCATTAAATGAACTAAATGTGCGATTGTTCCACTTAGGTTTCCTATCTCTCTAATCGAAGCAAAACCAATTAAAGTTAGGAAAAAAATAAAATAAAAGCCTAAATCACAGAATCACAGAATGCTAGGTATTGGAAGGGACCTATAAGATCATCTAGTCCAACCCCCCACCAGAGCAGGATCACCTAGACTAAGTCACCCAGGAATGCATCCAGGCATTTCTTGAATGTCTCCAGAGAAGGAGACTCCACAACCTCCCTGGGCAGCCCGTTCCAGAGCTCTGTCATCCACATCTGTCTAAAAATCACATCTTATTAGTGACTATAGTTTTCTGATAATTGTATAAATGTTAATTTTTCAGGCTTAGTTTTTACTTTGTGTAATCTGGCAATGCATTGCAATTTCCTGATTTGTCTTAAATGTGCCAAATCCCATGTAGCAAGTATGTGGCACTGGATCTTACACCTATATCAATTACAACATATTAGAAGAACTGTGGAAAACCAGTTTTATCTCATATACAGTTATTATTTATCATTTGAACTCATTCACCTGCATTGTACCTACTGGTACAACAATAATAAAATAATAAAAGGTCATTCCACTTGCTCATAGTCTAATTCAGAGCCAGTTGTGCCATTCTTCAATATAGACATCATTATAAAAATCTATGTATGCGGCACATTTTTAGGGCCCGAATACAGTCATAAAGCCAAATTTAGATTAATTAAATAATCCAAAAAATAATGTTGCTAGACAAAAACACAAGGACTCTGAAATTGTACAGGGTTCAGCCACATTAATTAATCTTTAAGGCTTTAATTCATCCAAACTTTCACTTAGTGATTGCTGTACCCCAATTTTTTAGTAGCTTTAAAGTGCTAGTACTTTAGGGATATCCTTTCATGGCAGGATTCTGTTCAGAGATATGATATTAGTGGATCTCTACAGCTCAGGGATGTGGGAAATGGCATGCAGAAACTGTTAGTGTCATTTATATATATTTAAATATAACAGGATACAGATGATTCATCCCCATTAATTTCAGTTAACTAAAGCAAAATAATCTAATAAACTTTATAATGCTTATATCCTTTTCAATGGAAGTTAGATCAAACACAGAATAGTATTTGCAGTGCTCCTAGGGCTGTATGAAAGGTAACTATGGAAGTAGCATATCCTTTTCATAATAGAGAGTGTAAACATCACTGTGCCAGTTTCTGCTTTAAAACCTCCTAAATCAAAATTATGTCCCCAAAATCAGAATTTATCTTCACAAGTCTTGCAAGCCAAACCTATATGTTAGCAGGAAGTCAGACTTCAAGTATCCTCAGCTACAACCTTTCCAAGTTTCTTTTCTTCTTCTGTCCCTATAATAATACTCCTGTTATCTCATATTAATATTAGATATGTATTGTTATTCTAATAACTAATTATGTGCCTCATAACATTAATGACTACAATATTGTTTGCAATCCCATCTGTTCACTTTATCAGTAATCATTTATTTTCTTTCCTGCTTTCAAAATACTCTTGAGATGTAGTTAATTATGTATTTTGACTTTTTTTTTTTTTTTTAATTAGCAGGTTTGTGTTGTTGGCTTTTTAAATAAAATATCAGAAGGAATAAACAGAAACTGGCATGGTGCTGCAAAGAGAAATATTTTTCTGTAATCAGTGACCAAATAATTGAAAAGTGTGGCTTAAAATGGAACAGCTGAGCAACTTCTGTTATAAAGAGTAAGTTGATCCTTTGCTGTTACAGTATTCCTTGTACAGTATTCCTTCCTACAAGTATTCCTTGAAAACTCTGAACAAATGTTTCTGCTCTTTCTGTACTCAATCTTTATGTAGTGTTTGCAGATGTCATATATTGCATTTTCATCTCAGAATATTTGGCATTCGGACTTACATTGCCTGATGACTTGGAGAACAGACTTGCTGAACCTGCACAGAGTTGTCTAGGAAAAGGAAAATGGGGTCTATTATTGAAGATCCCAAAGTGTTGCCATGTGCTCATATAAGCACTTATAATTTTCTTATCTATATTGTTGATATTGTTCTCCATGATTCTGTACTCTATCACTGTCATTGATAACAGATCAGGGAGCATTAGGTCATGCATTAATTTCTTAGTCCTATGGGACAGCTGGATATGACTCTGAAGACAAACGATATGAAAATTGTCATGCTCATTTTAAAAGAAATGAGAGTAATTTTGGTATAAGTCATTCATGAACCTTCCTTAGGAGCCAGATTTCCAACCTTATAACTAATAGTCTGTTTTGAAAATAAAGGTTGATATAAAGTCTTTTGTTATTTTCTTTAAAACATTCTTCCCTTCACTAGGAATCTTTAAATTCAAAAATATCTGTTTTGTTTATATACTTCTTGGGCTTATTTTGTCTATCCAGAAGACAAAGGATGTTAAAACAATTACCTCTCTGATGGAAAAATTTCCATTAACCAAGATATTGGATATCCTAATAAAGTATTCCAATATCTTGGAAGCATTTTGGTATCTTATATGAATACTGAAATAACATAATGAAAACATTAATTCTAATTTCTTTATATGTTTCACTTTTTTTCTAGAAGTATAATATATTCTATTTAACTGCATTTTTGTTCTGTTGAATTATAAATATATCAGTGTTCATCTGATTAATTGCAATGCACCATCTGCAGTAGAGGATAGGAGTTTTTTCCTAGGCACTACATGTAGCAGCCTCTATCTTATGTTATTCTGAGTTTTATGTGGCTTCTTTCATAGTTGCTTTTATGACAGCAGAATGTGCACTGATGATCATGATGCAAGAAAGTAATTAGTTAAGACAACAAAAAAAAGGATCTGCTGAGTCTTTTTTTTTTTTTTAATTAAAACCCCAAGATATATACCCTTCATTCAGCCAGTGTTACAATCAGAAATGTTTTCTTGTGTCTGAGAATTGGATCAAGACCTTAGTCTACATTCCTGCATTTCAACACAGGATCAAAGAAATGGGTTTTCTATTTGCTACAGATCTTTTATCTGTGGTGCAATGTGAAACATCAAATAAATCTCATTTGTTTTCAGCTAACACATACGTGAAGAGACCGATCATTTTAATTACATACGTGTAAACCAAGCTGAATTAATTTAGAGTTTTGTCTGAACAAGTAAAGTATATTCATACGCAACTAATGTACAGTCCTGTGTACTGGTAAGTTTTGTCTGTGAAACATGAAATACCTTCAGGACAGATATTTTTATTTTATAAGCATTTTTCTGGTACCAAATACCCAGCCCAAGTGGATGCACTAAGAGTGGTGAAGAAAGCATATTTTATTTATTTAGCTGTCTTCACTACAAATAGCATAAGCCTTGTCTGTTGGTTGGTTCTATCTCTCCAACTGTCTTTGTTTCTAATCAGGATTTCCAAATGCTAAGTGTTAACGCAAAGAGCTTATTGTTGGGAAATTCTGATTGTCATCACCAAGGGATTAAACAGATATTTATTCAGGTAACTCAGAACAAATATTTCTCTATGAGGTCTCAAACAAGCCATGCATCTAAATTTAACAAACTTTTCCCTGCATAACAAATCAGCTAGCTCTTGTAGTGCCATATCCATGGCCTTTTTGCCCAAAGGACTTAATTATATTGGATCCTTGACTTTCTTTTACTTTTAAAAACATGCATGGAAATTGTGTTACAGGTCTATTATAAATATTATTTTACCAAGTTCCCTAAAACACCAATAATCACATGGAGATCCCTTGTTCCAAGATGACTTCATAGCAGTCAGCCCTTGAAAAGGGTTTTGTGTCTCCTGGTCCATGTGAGCACCAGAATTAGCCTCCATGTCAGCCTTGACATTACTCACTGCTTAGTGATGGGCAAGCAAGTGGGAAGAAAGAGCAAGGGGAGAAGTATTTGCTTATTGATTAATTTGGGATTTCCACAAGTGCCATTAGGTGCAGACTGGTGACAGTGATCCAAGTATGTGTGACAGTGAATGACTAACAGAGCATTGGAACCACCTGGATATACATTCACCAAACCCAGTGACTTTTGGCTTCCAAGGAAATGGTGGAAAAAAGCCCCAAACATGTAAGCACCATCCTGCTGACAGATCAGCTTTACATATTTCATCCAATACAGTCTGTCCTTGCCTGGGTGACTTCCCTAATTTTGAAGTCTGGGTACAAGAGGTCAGTGAATATTTTAATTGCATGGAAAAGCTAATCAGCTTTTGGCACAACTTATAACTAAGGTACCTAGTTCAGAAATACATGGCTCATTTAATTTTAAAAAGAGGGTCTAGTTTAATTATTTATGCTGTATAAATAATGAGATTCCAACAGTCTGAGAAGTCACTGAGACATTGTGATATTAAATCTTTGCAAAGAGATGGGAGGTGAAGGAAGAGACTCTTTTGTGTGAGTTATAAAGTGTGAGGATTAGAAAAATGTGGATTAGTAAGGGTGTGCTGCATTCAGTACAGAATGTAGGGTGAATTATTTACTGTTGGCATTACTTGTTTTCAGTTTATTAAAATTAACTCTACAAGTTGGTAAATAATAGAAACTGCTTTTGATGAAACAAATGCTATTTTTTTCCTAAGAATGTTTATTGTTGTTATTTAACAAATTCTGTTTACTCTTATCTATTAATAAATAATAATAGGAAACACACAATAGCTCACATTCAAACCTTGAAGCAGTTGAAGTAGATGGGTTGTGTTTTGGGTTCCATCATTAAATATTTTATAACTCTAATTCAGATTTCTGTGAAACAACCAACCAAAAGTACACATCTGATGCTTGTGACAATCAAAGAAAGTCCAGAAGAGCACTCTCGGAGGTGAACCTGCAGTGGGGTTTGTGAGATCTGTTGTATTATTTTAGGAAAAGCACTATCAAGGTCATTCACAATTACCAAGGAGCTAAAAACCTCTATGTGATGTGACACAGTAAGGGAATAGGAATTGACTCCTTTGTTTTACAGGAGGCACACAAACCTGGCACCAGAGGCAACCAGCTGACTGTTATTGTTATGCTTAAATCTTAGACCCTTTCAGCAGAATTACTGAGTCAACAATTCTTCAATAAGTCCTGTTCCACATTTTGTTACCTTGATCCTTTACTTTTTCCATTTAATTATGGGGTAATCACTGCTGAAGTTTATGTTTCTGTCAGTTGTTTTGCTGCTGGAGGAACATATATCATCAGCACAGAAATCTCAGACACTCCACACATCAGTTGATACCTATTTTTCATTTTGACATGGTTTATAGCAAATGTCATTATGGGATTGCATTTAAGCTGCCAGTGACAGCATGTCGTTGTTCAATTAAATTTTTAGACACCTCTTCTAATTGTATATTTCAGCACTTCATATTCCTATGATTGCTTCTGCTTCTCACCTTCCCCAGTTGTTTAAAAGGCAGTAAGATCTCCCTCCTTACCTCCAGATGCAAAGACTGTGTTGACTTCAATTTGTAAATGGAAAATATTTTTCAGGCAAATAGAAAACATCTAGATTTATTTATTTTTTAAAAAATTTTTTTATTATTTTTTTTTCCCCGTAAGCCAGAACTCTGTCTAACATCTAAGACAGTATGTGTAGGTAGGATGTAACACTGGGGAATAGGTTTTGAATCTCGGGTTTCTATTTAGGACAAGTAAGCATCATGAATTCCCTTTTTAAAGTTGATCTGTAATACTCAGCAGTTATATTTTCCTTAGCCTATCACATGAGATAGATTTTGTAACACATTCCCTACTGCACTATACAACATCAGGCTGTTCTTCCATGCAGCAGAAAAATATGTTTTCATGACACACTATTTATTTTACAGGGACAAAACCCACCTGTTCAAAATATCTGTGATAAATCTGAATTAACACTTCAGATGATCAAGTTTAGATAATGTTCATCTTCAAGGCATTCTACTTTCATGAGACTTCTTGAGGCAGCAACATAAATTAAGAGGTGCAGTGAAGCTGATGTCAAACAGCTCAGCCCTGATTTACATGATGAAGCCAAAAGAAAAACTTCAGAGGGGCAGTTAATGACACTGTTGCAATGTAGTCCTCACCAGCATGTTCAAAGTGGGTCATTTCTTAACACACAGAGCATACACCAAGCATCTAAAGACTTTGTTAGATGGTATGATCTTTAATTGCATGACAGCTGCAAATGTCTGTTGAAAAAATATTATTATATATAAAACATTTTAAAAAAATAATGGAAAAACAATATTGAAAGCTGATTTAAATGCACCTGCAAAACAGCATCTTTTTATAAGGTAACATTTAAGTGAGAATTATTTAACTACATTTCTGGAGAATCACAGAATGTTAGAGATTGGCAGGGACCTAGAAAGATCATCTAGTCCAATCCCCCTGCCAGAGCAGGATCACCTAGACCAAGTCACACAGGAACACACCCAGGCGAGTCTTGAGTGTCTCCAGAGCAGGAGACTCCACAACCTCCCTGGGCAGCCCATTCCAGTGCTCTGTCACCCTCAGTGTGAAAAAGCTTTTCCTTGTGTTTACTCTAAACTTCTTGTGCTCCAACTTACTCCTATTGCCTCTTGTCCTAACACTGGATCATAGAATCATAGAATCATAGAATGTTTAGGGCTGGAAGGGACCTCCAAAGGTCATCAAGTCCAGCCCCTCTGCAGTGAGCAGGGAAACCTTCAACTAGAACAGGCTGCTCAGGATGACACTGAGAAGAGTCCATCCTCCTTACATTCACCCTTAACATACTGATAGACATTGATGAGGTGCCCCCTCAGTCTCCTCCAGGCTAAAGAGCCCCAGCTCTCTCAGCCTCTCCTCATAAGGGAGCTGCTCCACGCCCTTCATCATCTTGGTGGCCCTGCGCTAAACTATCTCCAATAGCATTCTGTCCTTCAGATTTGGAATTATTTCTAATACTAATGGAGGAGTTAGCAACATATGATAAATCTGTGGACAACAGTATAGGATATTCTAGATACTTAGTCTCATCCTTCCTCTCCTTTTTGCCATTGTTTTCCTGTCCTTCCAACTGCTGTGTCCTCCTAATCATGTTCATATCTTTTCCATGTAGTAGATAAATTTTATCTTCTTTAAAAATATCCTCTATTTGAATATTATGAAGACCATATTTCCTCTTTCCTTCCTCTTCCTGCTGTTGCATTAACCTGAGCTATTTCTTATCTAGTACAAATTATTATATCTTCATAGCTTTTGTTTGAGCTCCTATGCATCAAGATAAGATTTGAGATCCTTTCTTCTATTGTGGTTTTTTTTTGGTTGTTGTTTTTTGGGGGGGGTTTTGTTTTGTTTTTACTGTCTGATTTTTATTTTTTTTATCAGTTTCTTTGTCTTAGCAAAATAAATCTTCCTGTGTTGTGAAAAGAGTCTGACTCACACTACTTCTTCCTGATGGATAATAATATTGCCTGTGGCCACAATTTTCAAGATGGGTAAATTATACACCCAGCTGCCATCAGCTTTTATCGAAACTTTCATGCCCTTTAAATAAAATTGGGCATGCATTAATTTTTATTTTCTTGAATTTGAAATATATATTAGTCATACAATAGCTGTCTCAGACCCCAGTGAAAGTGATAAGAAAATGTTTATTTAAAGAAAGGTGAGTGAGCAAGGGAGCAGCAGGCCAGAGAACAAGCCTGTTTCCTCCTGAGAAAGAACATAGGAATAGAAAAGATTAAATACAGATGCAGTGGAAACTCTCATAACAGTAGAAATTATTACAGGAAAAAAAAAATCTAGAAAGATACTGTTTACCTTAACACAAACTTTGTGGAAAAATCTAGCAAAACCAAATATTCCTTCAAAACTCTACAAGAAGCTGAAAATATTTAGGGGAAGATAATTTAAAGATAATCAGTCTCAATGGCAGCATTTGTTATTTGTTAATTTATTTGGGGATGTTAAAAGATTTAAATCACTTGAGATCTCTAAGTCAGCATCGGTCACTTCCATGAAAAAAATCAGGTGAAGCTCAACAGAGTGATGGACATCGTGGTGGAATTAATGAAAACTTGCCTGTGCTCCTTAGAGGTCAGACTGGAAAGTTGTAAAGGACCCTATACTCACAAAATAATTGTATTCAATGATTAGAATGTTACCTGTATGCTTAAGAAAAATATATATTAAAAATATATATATATAGATATACATATAATTATACCTGCTTTGGCCAAACCTACACAACTCTACTAAGCAGATTAAACAAATCTAAACAAATGTGAGAAATCTTCTGCACTGTCATCATGCTTATCATATTCCACAAGGCAAGACAGAGGAAGAAATAAATAAGGTGGCACTTTAGGAAGAAGTGTCTCTGGAAGAGATGTCATTGTCATTGGGAGAATAAATGAGGAAGGATGACATGTAGGAGAAGAATTAGCAAAACAGCTCCTGACATTTGTTAGGAAGAAAAGAGCTCCAGGCAGCTGGAGAAAATGAAATAATACTTCAACTGGTGTAGGAACACCATAGAAACTGATGATCTAATAACCCCCACTGGCAAAGGAGGTGGGGATTAAAAAAAAAAAAAAAGTTTTAATTGCTTTACAAAATAAATAAAGTTCAAATTTCACCCAGTTATATTATGCAATTTGTTGTTACCTAAAACTGTGTCTTAGGATAAAAAAGAAGGAAAGCCTTCAGCTGTAAATTAGAACAAGGTGAAAATTGCTTAAGGACGTTAGACGAATTGCAAAATCATGTTTGTAATATGACAGTTTAAAAACTCTACAGCCTCTTGCTAGATATAAAATGCCTTTTCTGTGAATCCCTCTCCCAAATTCATGTTTGGTTTTCAGGGCTGCAGAGGGGTGGAGAATAAGAGGTTCAGATTCATAATCAATTATCCTGCTGCTCTCGAACCTGAGACTTTTGTTTCAGCTCATGCTGAGAGCTGCTGTAGCAGACATGTTTTTAGATTATACTGAGCATGAAGGCAAATCCTGTGCAGGACCACAGACAGGAGAAATTATGGTCCCTGACCAAGTAAAATAAGCATGGAATTTGCCAGATTCAGGTGTGATTTCTGTCAAATCAGCAATCTAAATATTCACAGAAAAAAAAAAAATAATAATATTTGATTACTTTCAAATTGAGTCCTTGATCTCTGTAGACCTCTTATATTCTTTTCCTTATGGAAAGGGTTTTAGGTAGTATAAAATAACATTTTAAACACTTTAAACTATTTAGAGAAAACATTTATGCTTAGTTATAAAAGATGTAGAAATACAAACTGGTTTAATTTAGAGCAAAATGAGAGAACTTTGGGGACTGTAATTAATTTCATTCACAGAGGATTTGCTGTGATTCACCTTAGACCTTATAAAAGACAACACATGTTGCAGCTTTCCAACCATCAGAGAGCTGTAGTGACTTTTCAGTTTGGGATCTGCTTCAACTGCCTAAAGTCTCACAAAGGAAATTAAGTGCAGTCGACCAGAGAGTGTGTTACATTGGTTACCACTTCTGCAATTGTATTTCTGCTGGATTTATCTCTTCACCAACTTTAATTTCCAACTATAAATTCTTATGACCACAAAATTCTGTGGACAACTTACATTTGCATGTACTGATGGCAGAGTTAGAAAGTCAATATTTAGCCCTTATTTTAACCAAAATCTGCCACAACAACAGACGTTACCTCCTCCTGGTTCTGAACCTATTGATACTTCCAGAATTCAAAGGAGAAACACTTATAGTTTGTCTCATTGTGTTTCCTAGGAAGCCAGTATCAGAGTTAACTACAGACCATGTGTTTCTTTTTCTCATAAATTCTTATTTGGGATGGATTTTAGGAGAGAGAGTAAGAGATTCTAGATTTTGACATTTCTTTTTCAGCTCTACACCTTCTATCTACTCAATGAAAACTTGTCTTAGAGACGTATCTTGAAGAAGCTTTTATCTGTGAAAAAAAAAAAAAGACGAACACTAGGTATATTGAGAAGTGCGATACATGTTAAAGTCGATTAAATAAATTTTAATAATAATTTAAGGTCAATTCCTATGTCACTTCTATGTTACAGTGGGGAGCAGAAGGGAAGGAACCCTTCCTGGACAGCATGAGTGGTTCTGGCAGCAGGCAGCTTTCAGCTGCCCTATTTCCCAGGCAAGACTCTGAAAACCAAACGGAACTTTTAAATATTCGTTTCCCAGATCAGTTAGTTAATGACAGAGAGCATAAAAATCTCATTAAATTATAATTTAATAGGACATTATTTTGAGAACTCCAGAAAGTAGAGACATAAGTAAGCAGTTGAAATTAAGTCGAATATACATGAAATTTATTTCCCAGGGAAAACAAAACAAAATAAAAACAGCCAACCAAACAAGATGTGGAGAAAAAAGTTGCATCTATTAGACAAGATTGCTAATTTGTGGGAAATAGCATATACACTGAAACCCTTTGTTTTGTACAATGATATTACCAGAGAACTAGTGTATAAGTAGACTCCAGTCCATTGTTTTACACTTACATAATATATTAGACTGAAACTATGGTCTTTACACATTCAAAGCATTCTTCTGAATTTCTGGCATTTTTGCAATTACTACTCAGCCTTTATGGGAATCATATATTTCTGTGAATTAAACTGAGGAGTAATTTTCTAATAAGCTTTACAGCTCTTAATGAAATGAAAGATTATATGAGTTGCAGTGAACAGACAGATGCAATACTACCACGCATTCAAGACAGATATGCTTAAAATATACACTTTCTATTTTCTGAAATTTCCACTTCCAGCAGACTCCACAGTCCAGTAATATTGTAAGATCGAGCATCATTTCCTTTTAGTTAAAATCATGGTATTAAATAAAAATCTTTCCTGCAAGTGAAAGAAAAATTTTTGTTCTTTTTGCTAAGCTGTGTAAAATGTTCTTCAATAAAATAAAATCAATTATTATATAGTGATTTACAGTAAATCTCCTGAGCACAGGACATTTGCTCTAGATGGGAAAAGCAAATACTTGTGGGATGCATTATTATGATGGCTTATGCTAATTAGATTGAAGCAAAAAATACTTAATTTATGCTTTACTATCAAGTGCAAAGGAGAATATTCTTTCTTGGTTCAAGCTTTATCTTGTTAAGAAGATTTACCTCCTTATTTCCTATAATTAAGAGCTTTTTTTGAGGCTATACTGAGAAAGCAGAGGCTTGTAGTGCTTTTCTGCTAGTTGCCATGACACTTTGGATCTCAACCTACAGTTCAATACAGTAGCTGCAATTAGGTTAATTAGAACATTATCTCAAGGTACACAGCTATTGTACAAAAGGAGAAACGTTCTCCCTGAATATGATGCTTAGGAACCAATAAACGTGGGGTTTTTTAATTAAGTTTTCTAATTATAATAAATAGTATATTTCTTCCAGGGACACCTGACGTTTAAATATTGTAACTCAAAAATAAACTAAACCATAAGATCCATCTAATATCATTTTCAGACATTTGAAATTTTTCTGACCTTTCAGTTATTTTCCTCTATAAAACAATCAGAAAGAATCCCTACAATAAAGGAATATACTATTGTTAGCTCATAAGATATTTCCAAATTCAAATCTGTCACGGTTTAGGGTCAGGGCAACCCCCAGACCAATAACAGACACTCTCTTTTACCCCCCCCTCCCTCCACAAAGGGGAGAGAAAAGGAATAAGGGAGAGAGACTTAGTGATTAGAAAAAGGAACTAGAATAATTTAATTAAAAATGAAATATATACAGATATGAACAAAGCCAGTACCGAACCCAACCCCCCCCCCCTCCGATGGTAGTTACATCACCCTCACAGATGCTGTGGAGGAGCTGGACTCCGGCACCGGGTCTCGGGAGCGAAAAAGAAACAACACGAGAGCCAAAGGAAAAGGGAGAGACTAGAAGCGAAAAAGGGACGAAAAGGGCCATAAAAAGGGATGAGTCTCCGGACCCCAGAGCTTATATACTGGATATGACGTGTATGGGATGGAATACCTCGTTGGTCAGTTTGGGGTCACCTGTCCTGTCCGCTACTCCCCACAGGTGGGGTCTTTCACTTTTATGCACCCCTCAGTGCAATACACAAATTCCAGCAATGGCCTTGGTTTGCATTCCATCCTTGATAGTAACTCTAAACATGAGATGTTATCACTTCTAGAAGCAGACACTGTCTGCAAAACATTCTGCTAACTCCAGAAAGTGCAGCTAGTTATAAAACCTGAGCTGAAAAACAAAATCACTGAACAGAATTTGCTTGGTTTTCACCCAAACCAGGACAAAATGTCTTAAAGAAAAAAAACATACACATACATTTATACATATCTATATCTAAATGTAAATCTTGTTAAAAGTTTGGTTTGTTTTAATCATGGTATTCCCTACTTCTGTCTGGAAAAGTTGATGAACCTATTTTTTATTTATTTTTTTTTAGTTAAAAGACTCTAGAAGGTAGAAATAATCATGGACATAAACCAAATAAACAGAACATTTGGTCTATACAGAAAAACTATCAGGGTGCTGTAGACAAAGTAATACAGGGAGTAAGGAATGAAAATTATTAATATGATGAGTTGGGGTGTGAGTCCCTCAGAAGCCAATTTGTCTTTATATTGGCTTTACAGTATTTATGAAAAGTTAGGCTTTAAGGAGGAAAATGGGATATTTTATACATTTTTGAATACTCAGCTTAAGCACAGATGTACATGCTAAAGTACCAGGAGCATGTGGATGAAACAGAACTCCATGGAAATCAATAGGAATTTTTCACTGATGTCAAGAAGGGGATATCCAATTTTTGAGAGTCCTCTAAGTAAATTGTTTACTTTAAACTGTTAATTTTCTAATGTTCAGCTACCTAAAACTATTTTGTCTGGATATACCCAAGTGACACAGCTGGCACTCAGACCATTTGCATTACAAAAAGGGTACCTTGATGTGACCAGCCAAGATTTCAGACTGCCTGGACAGTTGGTGTGTTCTCTGGTCTCCAGTACACATTCAAGAACACTGCCCATAACCTGGAGAAGCTGCGAATGCTGTACAAGCCTGCCGTAGGCAATGCCTTAGCAGCATACATCTCGTAAATGTCATAGCTGTCTAGGTGAAATATCAAATGCCAATATTTTCATAATTTATTTCCACATATTTGACAGGCAGGGACTTTTTCAGGACAGAACTCTAAATTTAAACATTTGTTTCTGCCTTTTTGTGTCTCAATTTTGTTCCCATTCCCCACCCCATTTATCAATCATTTCACTAATTATTACTGCCTATATTTATCTTCCATAATCAGAAATCTTCTTTTCTCCACATTGTGAAGAAAGTTGTTGTCGTACATTACGCAAACTATGAATACCAGCTGGGTGAAAAGGTGGAATATCAACCTCATAGGAAATGATTGCAGAACTCCCTTAATTTTAATAAAATCATGGTTTTGATGATATGAAATGTTATCAGTCAGATGCTCAGCTAAGCACATGAACACAATTCCCTTAAGAGTGTTATCTTTTGTTTTTTATTTGATATTTACACCAGTTGAAACCTCTCAAGTCCATTATTTCTTTTTCCCCATTTTCTTCACCAATCTGCAAAGGATAATGGCTATTGTTACCAAATTATTTGTTTCTGTAAGGCAATTAAAAGTTTGTTGAGCTGGCAGTTTAGGAATATCTGACACAAGTTAGAAACAAATCCAAAGGTAAATATAAATGCACATAAATCTCAGATAACACAAAATTCTCTTCTCATATAGGCCAAGTGCACTAGTAAATTCCAAGTCAAGCTCAAATAAATTATTTTGCATTGTGAACAACCTTGAAGATAAACAGATAAAACTACTTTGAACCACAAAATGAAACATTTTTAACAAAAGGATGTCTTTTGATTTCTTCTTTTCAAGAGGAATGATAGGAAAAAAAAAAGTTTTTAGATTCTTCTAACATGCCTGCATTTAAAAGAGTTCTTCAGTGCTCTTTTACTTCATGGCTTTGCTATGCAACTCCTCCTAGAATCAAGCTTGAGGGTAACTGGACCAATTTAATTACTAATTTTTCTGTTCCTGTTTCTTCATGCAGTCTTTTCCATTGTTAAACCTGTTAATAGTGTCTGTTCTATGGATTTACAGGATACAGGCCCTTTTTTCACCTTTTTTCTTTCTAAGACCCTGCTCACTTCACCAAGAGAACCTGACAAACTGCCATCCCTCAGACCATAGAATCATAGAATGTTTAGGGCAGGAAGGGATCTCCAAAGGTCATCTAGTCCAGCCGCTCTGCAGTGAGCAGGGACAGCCTCAACTAGACCAAGCTGCTCAGAGCCTTGTCCAACCTCTCCTTGAATATATTCAGAGAGAGGTTGAGGGTGGCCTCAACCACCTCCCTAGGAAGCATATTCCACTGCTCTAGGTAAAGAACTTCTTCCTGATATCTAGTCTAAATCTATTCTTCTCTAATTTAAACCCATTACCCCTTGTCCTTTCAGTACAGGCCCTTGTAAACAGCCCCTCTCCAGCCTTTCTG
>JANHGL010020006.1:0-16849 GCA_024611195.1 Ceyx melanurus
AATGCAAGGGCACATTGTTGGCTCATGGTCATCCCCCTGTCCACCAGGACCCCCAGGTCTCTTTCTCCAGAGCTGCTGTCTAATACATCAGCCCCCAGCCTCTACTGATACATGAGGTTGTTCTTCCCCAAATGCAGCTGATGAAAAGCCATTTCTGGTTCCCCTTGCTATGGCCAGCTCCCTCAGGCTGCACCCAGCACTCAGCCACATGTGTCCCATGATGCAGTCCTGTGTGATTGTGAGCAGCCTTCAGGAACCACCACTGTTGTATCTGCCAGAGAAACAACTGGCACTGACCTTAGCAGACACATCTGCTGCAGGACCACGGCTGGATAGATGGGCTTTGTTTTACCTGCCCAACAAGATCGTTCCAAGGGCAATGACTAAATTACCCCCAGTCTTTTGCTCCGGCTGAATGAGCCTACAAAGCTTCTGCTCATTTTGCAGTATTGACAGTGACCACATGATGACCTAAAACTGCATGAAGGTGCTGTAGGATAGAGAGCCCTGCAGCACCATGACACCAGCCTGCTCAGAGGTAAGGGAAGGGTAGGGTGATGTGGGTATGCTTGCACTTGAAGAAGGGGGAGTGGGTGCATCTGCACATGGCAGTCAGACCCTTCATCACCACCCTGGGCTGCTGTGCTCATGATGGTGACCATGGATGTTGGCATAGGGACCCACACCCCAGCTTGCCCTCCCTGTGGTGCAGGATGGAACAGCTGGTGTCAGGAACAGTGCTGGGCAAGACACCGGGGGCTGCGCTGACAATAGGCTAGCATACTGTTTATCAAGGTCTAGTGGAGAGAAAACAAGGTAATGGGGCATTTGCTGATTTAATTCGTTGAATTTGAACAAATCTTTTTAATCTTCCTCCATGAAGGATTGGAAAGGTCAGGAAATAGGCAGAATGTGCACTTTCAGGTATTGAAATTAAACTTGTTAAGAAATCCATATTGATTTGCACTTCTCTGAAAAATATTGAAGCCTCCAGATTTAGCCTGGGTATTGATTTTCCCTTCCCAGGGAAAGACATCGGTACAAAGGAAAGATATTACACGTGGCAGTAAACACCTTCAATCACTGCTGCTGGCTCTCCCTTCATAAACAAACAGCCCTGCTCTCCCAGGGAGGCTGCAGAGCCTGGCACTGTGACACCAGGCTGCTCAGGCACTTCTATGGTTGCAGCCACTTGGGGCTATGGAGTTGCTGGCTCCCACACCATGGTGCCCCCACTGCAGCCCTCTCCCCAAGATGGCGTTTGACTCTGCCTGGCTCAGCCATGTGCTATTGTGGAACATGGAATGGGTCTGATTGGAAAAGATGTTTGAGATCAAGTCCAACCATTCCCCCAGCACTTCCAGGGCACCACTAAGCCATGTCCCTCAGCATCACATGTCCATGGCTTTGAAACCCCTCCAGGGATCATGGGAACTCCACCACTGCTCTGGGCAGCCTGGGACATGCCTGGACAACCCTGGAGGGGAAGAAACTTTTCCTCAGTTGCAACCTAAACCTCCCCTGGGGCAACCTGAGGCCAGTTCCTCTTGTCCTGTCACTTGTTGCTTGGGAGCAGATTCCTACCCTTCCTGGCTCCAGCCTCCTGTCAGGGAGATGTCAAGAGCCAGAAGGTCTCCCCTGAGCCTCCTTTTCTCCAGGCTCAACAAGCCCAGGTCCGCCAGCTGCTCCTCATCACACTTGTGCTTTAGACCCTTTGCCAGCTTCATTGCCCTTCTCAGGGGGGCACAGACCCTCAGTGTCCTTCTGGGTATGAGGGGCTCAAAACTGATCCCAAGGTTTTGATGGGCAGCCTCCCCAGTGCCAAGCACAGGGGAACAATCTCTGCCCTAGTCCTACTAATCACTTCCCTTTTCCTGAACAATGTGATGACAACGCCCTTAACAATATGCTTTAACTTTTGGTCAGTCCTGAAGTAGTCAGACAATTGGAGCAGATAATCATTGTAGGTCCCTTACAACTGAAATATTCTAGTCTACCCTACCAATCCTGTCCAGGAGCTCCTCAAACAGCTGCTGTACAGGTAGCTCAACCCCAAAGGTACCTCAAAGGTAAAGGGAGTCTCCTCCCCACTCTTCTAACCAGTCTAGAAGCACTGCAGGCTGCCAGCCCCATCAGCTATGGGACCCAGACCAGTCGCAGAGGTTGGAACCAAAGGGCCATAAATTTAGCCTAGAGCTGGAGCACCAGTTTGCTGTCTGACTCTCCAGCAACCTCATGGAACCTGGCATAGCTCTGAACATGGTACCAGACAGTACAGGTCCTGGGACACCTCCTGCTTCTTCTCAATTACTGAGCAGATAACTTGGCTAACTTCAGAAAATCAGTCCTCTCTTTTGAAACAAAGCAAAGTCCTTTTCCCACCAATCTCTTGCTACACTCAAGAAAAAAGATGACCCCTCAAATAGCCCTGAACATGGTTTTAATGACACCTGAAGGCACCAAGTATCTTGTGGGATGTGGCACAGCAGCAGCCTGGTGCCTGACAAAGAGTAGCTCCAATTTGCTGCCACAAATTATTGTAGTACTCATAAGGACAGCAACATTTTCAGTCATATTAACACTTACCAGGTCATGGGAGGTAATTTATCTCCATAATTTATCTCCAGCTGGTGAGGCACCTTCCTGGGAACTACAACTCCAACAGTAGTAGCAAGCCCTGTCCCGGGGAGGGGGACATCCAAGGAGAGCTCAAACCTTTGCTCACTGGCCTCCTGCACAACTGGGGCTTGACTGCCACTGTTGGGGGTTTGGTTTACATCCAGAAATGACCCTGTTGACACACTTTGCTTTGCCCGATAGACACAAACTGGGTTCTGTACCTGCAGCAATAGGTGACAGTTGAAGCCTGCTTTCTGGCACTTAGTGCTGAAAAAGAATACATCTTCTCTGTAGTCCACAAGATGTGAGCGTGTGTGTATAAAATCCTGAGGTTTGTGATGCCTCTGCAGCTGGGCAGGGCTGTTAGTGCTGCCACAGCAGCTGGGCTCTGGTTCGGTGCCAGAGCAGGGCTCCCACCACAGCACCATCATCTGCCAGGGATGGGTGCTGCTGCAGCCAACACCACAGTGCAAGGGGACAGTAAACAAAGGTCTTGGTGCGGCTTTCATTATCAGAGCCTCTAATGATCTGCTTAAAAGATCAGACCTTTCAGACCTTTGTCAAGGGCAGCCAGAGCTCTGGGGCAGGTTAATAAGCTAATA
Organism: Ceyx melanurus; assembly: GCA_024611195.1. Taxonomy (NCBI): domain Eukaryota; kingdom Metazoa; phylum Chordata; class Aves; order Coraciiformes; family Alcedinidae; genus Ceyx; species Ceyx melanurus. Next base: position 3,222 of record JANHGL010020006.1, read on the forward strand.
AAGCAAATCCTGCATTTTCTCAGGCACTGCTTGCGCAGGGCAGGCCCCTGATGCAAGAGGCTTTGGGGAGGAGCTGGGCAGGAGCCCCAGCCAGCCCCGTGGCTACATGGCAGGGAAGCAAAACTGCTGCTTGTTCTGTATTTTACACTGCCAGTCCTTTCACTACTTAGTTTTTAAATATTTCCCTAAGATGGGAGCACTACACTTCCCCAACTGTTTTTAATATATGCAATCAGCAACTAAAGCAATTAAGCGGCCTAATTAGCATCTGAATCTGTCTTCTTGAACAAACCCCCTTCGCAATAGCAGCAAATAAATGGTAATGGTGCTTGAGAACCCGCACAGTGCCCACGGCCCCATGCAGCCAGTACCTGCTGAGGGCAGCCAGCCCTTGCTGGGGCTGTCTGAGAGGCTCCGGGAGGTACTTGCTCTGGCACAGCTCTTGTGCCGAGTTTCCCACAGCAGCCAGCCCGGGCTGAGTCCTTCCCAGAAATGATTAGGACACTCCACACAACTGGCCACACTCTGGCTTTAGGCAGAAGACCAAAGGCTGCTCAGAGATACACACAGTAGGTTCCAGATGTTTCCCTCTGCAGAGAGCAGGAACAAATTGAGAGCTCTGCTGGCCCCAGGTTACCTGTGGCTGCTAACGAGCCTCCTCCCCTGCCCTCTGTGAAAATCCATCACTCTTGTCACAAGGTTAAATAAGATTTCAATTAAGTGACACATGAAACAGCATGACCAGCTGCTTTGAAACCACCTCTGGCAAGTCAAGCCCTGCTCCGGCAAGAAAAGGCAGCTCTGTTTAAAGCCAAACCTCAGGCTGCATGTGAAAGCTTCAGCGTTTACTGACTGACCTCCCCCCCCACCAGCCAACACCATCCCCAGGCACCATCTGGGCAGCTGGCACCCCTCATCAAGCAGCTTGGAGGGAACAGGGGAGGGAACAGGAACACACTGAAACCTCGAGGAAGTGCAGAGGTGCTCCTGAAGGTCATGCAATCGGCTCCAAACGCAGTCTGGCCACGAGTGCTATGGGCCCGGATACCCCCAGGGAGGGGACATCATCCCACCAGGCCACCTTTTGGGAAAAATGGCTTTCTAACGTGCTTTCCTTGCGATGCTCAGCAGGCTGCACATGCACACACACCTCATCCCTATCCTGAAGTGCTCTGTGCACACCACGCTCAACCATTCACCCTGCTTCACAAACCAGGGTAGACAAAGGACAGGAGAGGGGAGTAGGGGCACCCCTGCAGCCAGGGAGCCCCAAACCTGAGCACTCCAGGCAGCCACAGGAGAGGCTGGGGTTGCCATGGAGCACCATGAAACAGTCTGCAGTTTCCAGCTGCCCCCAGCAAGGCCAGTGTGACCTATTCAACCAAGTAATGTGCTTGCCAAAGTGGATGATTTTATTGTTATTTTTGTCACCAATCTCCCAGCCATTATAGAATCATACACTATCTGCACACAGCCTGTGGCCAGCAGCCCAGCCATCAACCAGCAACCCAGCTTCTCCTTCAGCACCACCAGCTCATGTGTTGCCTTCTTGGTTGTGCCCAGACAGTAATTTGTGACTGCGTGTGTATTAAGTTTAGGGAATTAATTCGTTTCCTTGCAAAATTAGAGGTTAATTAAATGGTGGCTAATTGCGACCAGTCATTGAAGGAATTCTGCTCCTGAGTACAGGGAAGGAGGGAAGGAGGGAAGGAGGGAAGGAGGGAAGGAGGGAAGGAGGGAAGGAGGGAAGGAGGGAAGGAGGGAAGCCCTTTCAAGACCACAGAAAATTGCAAAAGGATGTTTCTTCCAACCCGACATGACAAAATTGAATTCCAAGCTATTTAATGCATGCACGAAACGCCACAGAGAAACCCAGCCCGAGCACTCCACCTGCCACGACGGGGAAGGGGCTTTTGTAACGCGAGCGCTCGCTATGGCACCGACTCGGTGCTGCAAACTCCAGACTTCCAGGCGATTTCGCTTCAATGTAACTACCAGGTTAAGGATTCTCACAGACAGGGCTATTGCCAGCATTTCCATGGGACATACAGCTAAGGTAACACCGCGGTTATGATCAACAGGAATGATGGAGACCTTGGGAAGCCGCTCTGCCGGGTGGCGGCAGAAGCCCCGCTCAGTCCACAGGGCACCGAAGCCAGGGTCACTGCATGGCCCCCATCTCCTCCCCGATGGGGAGGGAGGAGCACAGGGGTCCCGGTTCCACTGCGGGCACAGTGGCCTGGCCAGTAGCATTTTGGGAGTGAAAAACCAGCCCTGTGGATAGGGGCACAAGGAGCCATCTGAATTTAGTCCTTAAAAACGGGATTTCACGGGTTACACCGTCACGAGGATGATGTCATGCAGCCTGACAAAACTCCCCTGCCCGCCTCAGACCGGCGTGGTTCGTCTGTTGGCCGGGTTGTTGTGCAAAGATTCCTTGAACTCTTTGGGGATGGAGTTATGGACCTGTAAAAAACCGTGGTCCCGCTCCGAGTTGAGCAGCGTCCCCATGGTGATCTTGGATGGATCCCTGGAGAGGGTGAACATGGAGATGTCAGTGGAGGGGATAGTGCCAAACCCCTTGCTGATGGGCGACATGTCCCGGGACCGGGGCTCAGTGGAGCGGGAGCTGGACCGCCGGCGGAAGCGGTACCTGTAGGGGGGAAGGCGGGTGAAGGCCGTCTTCTTCAGCAGCTCCGAGTGGGACTTGGCACGGATCTGGCGGTGCTTCTCAATGTACATGTGCACAGCAATCACCCCCACCATCTCAGCAATGATGAAGGACAGTGCTCCAAAGTAGAAGGACCAGCCATAGGAGTAGCTCTTCTTGGAGTCGCTCTGCCCTGGGTCCCCTGCGTTGGCTGAGATGTAGACTATGATCCCAATGATGTTGCTGAGACCTTCAGGGGAGGACAAAAGGGAGAGGTGTTTGCTTGAGGAGCAGGAGAGTGATGGAAGGACAGCAGCTCCCTGATCCCCTCCCAGCAGCTAAGTGGCACAGGCTGAAGGAGCCTTGCCCTTCTCCCACCCACCATGACCTGTGGGATGCCTGGCAGGAGGCAGGGGAGGATGCTGGGGGCCATCATGGGGCACCAACCATGGCAGAGTCAGTGCACCAAGGGCCAACACCCTCCCAGATCTCTGCTGCTGTCCCCAGTATGTGTCTGTATTGTCATACACCCAGTATATTTATGTGTACTGGGGGAACAGTAGGAACAACCCCTATTTTGTTTTAAAAAGGGACATTTCAAGCACTGGTTTTTGTCCACAGAGCTTCTGGCTGAGCAATGGACCACAGGAACCCAGCTAGTACAAGGCACTGGGGCTGTGGCCGGTGCAGAGCCAACCCACTGTGCATGGAGTGGATCCCTCCAGCATGGATCCTGGCTCACCACAGCTCTGGGAACACAGGGAAGAGGGAACAGCACTGCCTCTTTTCATTCCTGGTGGAGTCCAGAGGCTGTTTTTGGGGCATAGGCAGATTCTGTGCTGCTGGTAGCACCATGGGGCTGTGCCACAGGGAGCAGCTGATGCATTCCTGCATTTACTTAATGAATCGATTATGTTCTTTCTGTTGTTTTCTCATCTGCATCAGCAGCTCCTGCCAGATGAAGGAGGGAAGAGTAATTTGTCTCTTTGTAGGGAGAAGAAAAACACAAAGTAGAGCGGTTCCTTGAGACAAAGACATTGTCATCAGTAATCAGCGGAAGTGCTGGGGAACAGTGCACAGAGAAGGAATGGCCTCTCCAGAGAGCACTGCTTTCCTTGAAGTGCTGCAGCAGCCCCTCTGTCCTGTCCCAGCTGCTTCCAGCTTAGAGCCTGTCCTCACCAGTCCTCATGAACTGATGCTTGCAGGTGATAGACGCCCCTAGAATCTGCCCCAGAGCCCTTCTGGGCTGCAACACCCACATGAAGACTGCTCACGGCAGAGCAAGGTGGATTCTCAAAGTACTGTCCTGCACCATGACCAATTTCCAGAAACCTCTGATGTTTTGTTTTTTTTTCCTGCTGTATGTATTTTTCTACCAGAATAGGACATCTCATGAACCCTGGAATTTTATAACCTAAGAGGACATGCAATCCACATTCAGCTCCCCCATGTCTTCCCACACTTCTACACTGTTGACCTGCCCTGCTGCAGACCCCACCAGGCAGCTTCTACCTGCAGAGACAAAGAAGATGCCAGCGCTGAGAATGACGTTGTGTTTGCTCTTGTAGAACTCGCTGGCTGCCACGCACAGGCCCCCGAAGAAGAGCAGACCCACACTGAGGATGGGGAAGATGCTGGACGCTCTCACTGCACCTGTAGGACAAGGAATGGGGCAGGATCAGCCCCCGACATCACTCATGGCAGGAGCTGGAGGCAATGCCCAGGAAGAACTGTTGCACTGCCACTCTCAGTCACTGCCGTCAGGTATAGTGACACCCAGCACCAGCCCCCCCAGTGCATCCTCTCCTTGTCCCCAGGCTTGCTCTGGAACCTAACATTAGCCCCCCACACCCTGCAAGTCAGGCTTCCCTGCACAAAAACATCTTCAAGCCCTGAATTTTGTAATTTTTTTCCCCATCCTGGGCTATTTCAAGGAATTATTTCATCCAGTCTTTTCAGTCAGTACCAGCACTTTACCTTCCTGTTATCAAACACACCACCCACATGGTTTGGCTACAGATGGGACTTTGGAACCTGGGATTGCAGAACCCCCTCCAGATGTCACCAGGCTGGCAAGGAATGGCTCTGACAAGCATGGGGGGCAGGACCTTGCCCCTTGGGTCTCCAGACCATAGCAGCTGATTCAAAGGAATTTACAAACTATTACACTTCAAGGTCAACAAAAACTCATTTTCTGATGCAGGGGAGAAACATTATCAAAATGAACAAGAAACTCAAGACCCCAAGTTCACCACTATGGACACTGTGATCCCACACTGGGTTCCATTCTCAACAGCATCAGTTCCAACAGCATCTGTCTCTGCACACTCAGGAGTCACTGATCAGATGCTACACAAAGCAGGGTACTTTCTATCAGGAGTTCAGCTTCCAAAAATGATGGTAGAGAGTAATTAATGCAGCAAATCGCTACATGCTGCACTGAAAATACAGTGCACCTTGGTTTGTGCTCTCATCCTGTGAAGGCCTTTATTAAAAGCAGAGCTACAGAGCAGCCCCATTAAAATGCCATTCTGGGGGCTTTAAAATAGACTTTTTATTTTAAATGTGGGAGGGGGTGGGAGAGGAACTTAAACACTCATCTCCTAAAGCTGCAAACCAATTCCATTGAAGATGTTCCCCTTTCAGCTGAGTGCAGAGCTGAGGGCTCCCTGCATAGCCAGGTAACTGGGAGTTCAGAGCAATATTTGGACAAGCAGCAGCTGCACCAGGGACAGGCCTGAACACTGGGAGATGAGTGCAGGGGGTCCCTTCCCCCTGAGGACTCCTCCCAGCCCCAGCACCTCTGAGCCCAGAGATGCCAAAGCCTGCAAGGCTGCCACAGGCCACTGCTGCCTTATTTTCTTCTTTGTCCGGAAACCTGAGGGTTCAAATTAGGCTTTTGCTGTACAGTTTTGACAGTGACACATGCATGCTTGCCACAGTGCACAGCTGTGTGGCTTTGCATGTCTGACTTCTGTCAACCTGCACCTGCTCACGCATGTGTCTGTAAAGTGCTCAGGGGACCCCAGCTCTGGGTTCCTACAGTTCAAGAGGGAAGCTACAAGCAGCTACTGAAGAGAGCCCAGTGGAGGCTCTGAAGTTGCTGAGGGGCCTGGAGCATCTCTGTCCAGGAAAGGCTGAGAGCCCTGGGGCTGTTCAGCTGAAGAAGAGCAGCCTGAGAGGGGATCTGATCAATGCTGATCAAGAGCTAAAGGGCCTCCAAAGGGCAAGAGGATGGGGCCAGACTCTTGCAACAGGACAAGGGGCACTGGGCACAAACTGGAACCCGGAAGGTTGCATCTGAGTAGGAGGAGAAAGTTACTTGGTGCAAGTGTGTCAGAGCCTGGCCTAGGCTGCTCAGAGAGGTTATGGAGTCCTTCTCTGGAGAGATTCCCAACCCACTGGACATTGTGATGCTGGGCCCCCTGCTCTGGGTGGCCCTGCTGGAGAAATGGGGTGGCACCAGATGATCCCCTTCCAGCCCCCACAGTGGGATGCTGTGATGGTGCCTCTTTTCTAGATCAGCCTCACCCCAGTGTCAGATTTCTCTGTGTACAGACCCTGCAGGGTTTTTTAGGCTCTGCTGTCCCCCACAGGAACTGCTTTTCCCAGGAGAGATGTCAGCTCTTCTCACCAACTCCCTGTGCTCAGCTGCTGCTGGCAGAGCACATGGCAGATGTTTGTGCCCTCCCAGAAATCCAGCCTGGATGCAGAGACTCAGGGAACAGGGAGACTGGCACAAACATGTCACCCCTTCATTGCCACACCAGGGACTTACGGGGTCCTGGTCCTCGGTGGCCCTCATGCCCCAACAAGCTCAGCAGCTGCTGGGACCAGCCTTGGGGACAGTGAGCGCCAGACAGATGCACCATTAACGCTGCTACTGTGGCACAATGTGGCCATGCTTGTGTAACCTGGAGGGTCACTGCTGCTGTATGGGGAGCCTGGGGGGCTGTGACACACCATCCTCTTACCAGAAGGCAGGGGGAACTGCTCAGTGAAGCTCTGGGCACTGGGGGACTGGGGTGCAGGGTGGAAGGCAGTGTGGGGGTCCCCAGGGAGCACATGCAGACTCACGAAGGAGATACTCAGCCGTGTCTTGCTCATAATCCGCATCCTCAGGGAAGTGGTCAATTTTCTTGCATACTCCTCGGAAGGTTCCTGGGGAGACACAAGCCAGGAAACCTTCAAACTCCTCTGTGTTCGCAGCAGCCCAGGAGTTGCTCAGGAACTGCTTGGCATAGGGCTGTCAGTGACCCCAAACATCATCCTCAGACCTCAGCAGCTCCTGCACCCTCCAAGTGCTGCTAGTCCCCTCTGGTGGGGCTGTGCATTTCTATCTCAACCTAGGCCCCATCATTCCCATCACTCTTAAGTCGGGATCCGATGCCCATGCTGCCCTGCAGCCCCCTGATAGCCATGGGCAGAACCTCTCCATGGTGCAGCTCCAGCTCTCCCCTTCAGCTGTGAGGACCTGCCAGGAGCTCCGTGCTGCTGAGAGGCCTCTGCTTAGCTTTTCCCCCTAGCCTGGGTGCACTCATGAACATCATAAGTTTCACCTGGCCCTGCTTTCCTCCAGAAAAGGGGAGACGAAGGAGGACATGCTCCCAGCACCCACCCATCCAGGCAAAACCTCCACCACTTTTGGCAGCTGTAAATAAACCTCCCAGCCTCCAGGTCCAAGCAGCTCTTTATTCAGCTCCACTGGGGAAAGTGCTCCATGGCTGCAGCCCAGGACTCATTCTGAGATGTCAGGGTCATCTGCTTTCACATAAAATCCCTGCTGGGGGGATGACAATGACACTGGGGTCAGAACAGCTGCTGGAACAGAGGGAGCAGCACCAAGGGAGCAGCCCAGTCCTCCCAGTTCACTCCAGCTCTTTGGCTGTATGAAAGCTTTGATTTACTGCTGTCCTGCAAGTGCACGGCCCAGGCAGCCACTCAAAGGATCCTCATCACATTTACTAAAGTAACACCTGGGCTGCAGCACAACTTCTGAGATGTAAAAAAATTATCCCAAAAATAGTAAAGAACCACCAGAAGTCTGCAGCCTGCTCACCCTGTCCCAGTATGGCTCAGTCTAGCTCCATGCTCAGGGCAAAGGCCAGAGGAGGCAGTGTTACCCAGACAACATGTTCATGCCCCATTTCCAGCCTGCTTTTAGTGTCACCCACAGGTGAGCAAGCAGTGCCATGGGTGGGCATGGCAGCTGGGTTTGGCATGGGCATGGTCCTGCCAGGAACCCCCAGCCCCCCACATGCCACCTCTCCCCTCCTGCTCACATGTCCCCACAGCACAACTTGGGAGTAGGAGTGAGAGCAGTCTCACCACAGTGGGCACCAGCAATGCTGCCTGGAAGGTCTGGAGAAAAAGACAGATGCTGTGGCATCTGCTGTCCCCCCACTGAGCATTTGGGGGGGGGGGGGGGCCACGCAAGCTTTTCTGTGGCTTTTTCTTTTTTCCTCCTGCCTCTGAAGCAAAACAAATGCATTTTGCCTTTGAACGCCAGCCTGCTTGCTTTGGCTTTCCCCTCGCTGCGCTTTCGGGCTCAGCTCACTCCTGTGCCAGAGCCATGTGACTGTGCCATGAGAGGAAGAATCCAAGGATGAGTTTGGCCCCATCAAGGGAATGTACCGAGGACTCTGTTACATGCTGCAAGCCATGGATATGGGGTGGGGATGAGGCAGCATGGCCATGCCCACAGTAGGAGAGATGTAGAATCCAGACATGTTTATGGGACAGCCCAGGTGAGGGACTGGCTGTGAACAGGCTCATCCAGCCCCCAGCCCCAGAAGCCCAGTCCATGCAGTGCTGGTGGGCAGGCAGAGAGAAGTTAAAGGCATGAAAGAAAAAAAAAAAATTAAAAATCTTGTCAAAGCCCAAGCTGCAATTACAGATTCACTGAGGAACGCTGCCCATCACCCCAGTAACCACACCATCCAGCAGCCCATCAGTGCAGTAACATCACTGCGAGCCTGCTCCCCACAGCAGCCTGCCAAGGCACCAAGCATCACACACGGTGGCTGCTGGGAACAGCTCAGAGCTCAGGGCAGGCCATGGTGCAGGTCAGGAACACAATTCCTCAAGGCAGCAGCAGCTTCTGCCCATGGGATTCAAAGAGCTGTCTTCTCCAAAGCAAGCAGCTAACACCAGTGCAAGAGCACGTGTGATGGAAATGCCAGTCTCGTCCAGTGCGCACAAACACTTGAGGTTGTACATGGGGAAACTGAAGCACAGAGTGTGACTTCTCTAGCACAGCAAGGGGAGGGGTGAGGTGGGAGGAATTCCTGCAGCACCTTCCTTTAGGGATAGGACACCATGTGCTGAGCAGATGGTCAGGTCATGGTGGCTCTGTGTCCTCTCCTATGGGACCAGAAAGGATGGGCCACCCAGGGACAGATCTCCGGGCAAGAGAAGCTAACCCGCATGGCATCCTCACACTGTCAGTCTGCGCTCTGACTACAGGTCTTGGGGAGCTGAGCATCGTGACAGGCATCAATTAAAGCCTGGAGATGAAGCTCTGGAGGTGGCAAGCTGTCATCCCAGCAGGAGACACAGCATCTGAGGAAGAACTGCCTGCTCCCATTGCTTTGGGAACTGCAGGCAAAAGACAGGCTGAAAATGGGTGCCACAAATGGCACAGGGGAAGCACCAGGCATGGCAAGGACAGCAGCTGCACAGCAGCACGGCTCCCATCCTCCTCCTCTGCTCAGCTTTTGGGTTTCCACCCATTTTCACCAAACTTCTCCCCATCCCTGCCAGCAGGGCACTGCCCCACACAGCCCAGAGCCACTCCTTGGATTTGTCCCTTTGCTCTCCAGCCATCAAGCACATGCTGCCAGTGTGCACCACACCATCCTGCAGCACCCTGAAACACCCCCACAGACCTAGAAGGATGCATAGAGCCCACATGTGCCCGGTACCCCTGGACACATGTCCAGATTGACCCAGCACAGGGCTGTCACACCTGGAACAGCACCAAAGGTTCTGTTTCCAGCTTGTCTCTCAACACCTCTGTCTTTGCTTTGCCCCACAGCCCCATCCTGCTCTGGCAGGATAGATCTCTCCTCTCCAGCTTTCAACAGCCACAAAGTTGCTGTCAGCCAGGGACACCCGTGCAGGACTTTGCAAGAGCTTCTCCAGAGGCACCGTGACAGCACCAGAGCATCTTCCTCAGCAGCAGCCTCCCAGGTAGGGTTGTGGGGCCAGTGTTCATCATCTGATTAGCGAGAGAAAACTTCCACTTGGTGCCACGTGGGAAAGGAGTTTAGAGACTTGAGTCAGCCCATCAGCATAGCATGCAAACAAGAATACTAATTTCCTTGGGCTTAATCCTCTTTGAAGTTCTCAGAATCAGCTTGTACTACTTGCTGAGCCCTGGCTGAAACTCACAGCTGCCCCTCTCTCCACCCTGAGCAGCTAATGGACCAGCCAGGACCCCTGGGAGGCCTCACTTGTGACACACACATCTAAGGTAAATCTGTGACCTTGAGAGACAAGGACAAGCCTTGGAGCAGGAGGCATCTGATGACACAATTGCCATTCCTTCACCCTGCACCTTGCAGGAGGTTTACAAAATCTGCCCCTGCCAAGGCAAAGGGACCCCCAGCCTGACTAAGGGGACAGAGAGGGCAGCACCACTGGCTCCTATTCACCAGCATCTATTTCATGCTCTGACATTTATTTTGGCTCCTTTACTCCCTCTGTTCATTAACGATGCTTGTCACCATGGCAACCGCTGAGTCACCTGACACACAACATCCCAGCCTCCAAACAAATACCACAAAAAGGCTTAAATCACAAAAAGCCCCCCCTGACCCCCAAAATGCTCCCTGAGGATGAAGCCCTGCCCTGGGGAGGTGCACTTGGAAAAGGCCCTGGGAAATGATGGGGTGGCCCCTCGATCCTAGCTGGGGACTCACCCCCCTAACATGGGGCATCCTGAGCCACTGGTCCCTGTCCCCTCATGATGGTAGAGGCAACTCTAGGCTTTTGTCTCCTGGTTTATAGCTGGGCACTGGCAAAGGCAGTGTTACAACATCACAGACATAAAGGAAGCAGACTTTGTCAGAGTCCTCAAACTCCAGAGCCTCCTACCTCTGCCCATGTTTCCTTGTCCAGACCTGGAGGCAGATGCCAGATTTCCTGCTCCCAGCAGTCTATGATCCCCTGCCAGAGCCCACACCACAGCTGAGAACTTGGACACATGTTACTCCCTGTTCATGGGGCTCGAGCCCTGCCCAGCACCAGCTGCATGGGGAGGACTGGCCAGCGCAGGACTCACCAAGATGCTGTCCTGACTGGGGAACAGGTTCAGTTGCTCCCTCCAGGCACTCACAGTCTCAGCTAATGCCTCACCTGGACACCACTGTGCCCCTTGACAGCAGCCAGTTGTGAGCCCTCGGCCTGGGCACAGCACCCCACAGACAGACTCCTTTAAGACTCTCTCCCTTTGAGAGAGGAAGGGCAGAGCTCCCTCCAGTTGGAAGCATGCTGGGCTGCTGGTTTCATCACATCCCATCCTGTTTAGCAGTGTCTTCCCCTGATAATGCCAGTGCCTGTGACACAAGTGTGCTGTGGAGTCACAGCACTCTGGGTTTAACTCATCCACTCACTGGGAGAGCGCCAGCACCATGTGACTGCTGTTATTCATTCCCTGCTCAGCTGGCTCCACAGTAGAGCTGGGTAATTTTCTCCTCCTATTAATGTGAATCCTGATGAGCCAACTTAGCTTCTCACTGCACTTCCCAGCACAGAGATCAACATGGCAGCAGGCAGCTCACACAGCCCCCATTCGGAGGCTCCTGGCTGGGAATCAGGGCTGTGCCAGAGCACTGCTGCCCCTCACTCACCTTGGCACTGGACAGCTTCTCCCTTTGCCTTTCTCTGTACAGAGGAATCAGACCTGCCAGGGAAGACAGGCACAACCCCTGGGGGATGGCAGTTTGAGAAGTCAGCCACCAGATCAGTACCATCAACCAGTGAAGTGCCCAGATGAGACTGAGGGAGGCAGCGGTCAGTGGGAGCACTGGGAACCAGCTGTACCCTCCTGATGACCACAAGCACTCATGGCAGCACAGAGCTGTTTGATGTCTTTTGAAGACTTGCTGTGCAGCATGGCACAGGGCTCCCTGCCCAGGCTTGATTAAAACTTCTGCCATGTAGCTGAGCACTGAGCAGCTCCAAAGGAAACCTCTCCTGGCCCTCCTGCCTTGGGGGGTTCAAGGGGCGCCCTGTGTGACAGGGTCAGCATGAGTGACACCAACTCTGCCATCAGTTAGTTAGGTGCCACCTCTCTGCTCACCCTTTGCAGCTGCCACAAACCCTTGCCCAGCAGCAAAGCAGCACCCACCCATACTCTGCACCAGCCTCAGACACCTTCAGCTCAAGCTCTCAATTTAATGGCCCTGCTTTAATCCAGGGGCACCCTGAGCATCCCCAGGGACTGCAGGGAAGCCCTCTCCAGCTGACAAACCTTCCGGGCCATATTCCACATGTAAGAACCATACGGGGCAACAGGACCCATTGGCTGTGCAGCACCCATGGCGTATCCCTGCCAACGGCTGCAGGTTCCCTGCAGCACCTCATGACTCTTTGATCCCTCTCATCCCTGCCGGATCAGAGCATCCCGGAGCCACACGTTAAATAACGTGACGAATGCCCACAAGTCACCCTCTGCCCCCGGGCAAGGGTTGCCTGGCACAGGGAACGCTCCCTGCTAGCGGGCTTGTCGTTGCTGCTCTCACTCATCCCATTTCGATGTACGCACCCTCTGCAAAATGCAAAGGCAATTAATTGATTTCATCTCGGGTCTTTTTCCTCTCAAAGCCCTTTTCCCCAGGGAGGGCTGGAGGGAGGCAAGGGCGGGGGTGTGGGTGTGTGTGGGAAGCACGAGTTGCATGATGCTGGAAACATGGCCAAGAATATCGACCTTAACCCAGAAGCTAGAAGACTAAAGAGCTCTAGTTACAGTTTTAAAATGTCATTACTTTTTATCTAGTAGAACAGTTTTCCAGGGACTATTCTGGATATTACTGCTCAATGTGCAAACTAAGACTCGGGCTGGGGAAGATGAGCTAATGTTGTACTTAAATGGGAACAAAACTCCTCTGTCCCCTCATGTTGGGTGGCTCAGACAGATGCCCCAGGGCAAGGCCACGTTTCAGCCTTCACCTCTCTACAGCTCCCGATAATTCCAAGTGAGTTATCTCCCAAACTGTGGCTTACAGTAATGGCCTTTCTAAAGGCACCTCATCACACCAAATCTGTTTTGAGGTAGTGGTGGGGTCATTATGGTTTAAGTTCTCTTAAAATTAATATTTGTCAGAGAATCTGAGGTGCAAGCTCAGCTGGCAAGCACTGGGGTACAAGCCTGCAGCTCATCCCCTGAGATGCTCAGGCTCTGCACTCCCTCAAGTAACAAGAGCAAGATACCTAAATATCTGAGGAATTAAAACTTCAGGGCTCATCTTTTTTTACCTCCCACCCACATCCCAGATGCTTAGAGAGATGGAAATTCATCTTCCCTTCCCCAGCTTCACACTCTGCAAGGGATCCCAAGGCTCTTTGAACAGGGTCCCTGGTGTGAGATTGAAAAGCTCAAGGGTTTCTGGTGCACATTCAACCTGACCATTGTCCATGGCCATCACTCAGGGGCAGCCAGCTGGCACAGGAGTGCTGGCACCAAGCAGCAGCTCTGTCCCATGTTCCCAAGGAAGGCTGCTTGGGTCCCAGACACCATTCCTCGCCCCCACCCCCAAATCTTGTTCACCTTCCATATCACAAAGTCTTTGGCACACCTGATTCCAAAGACAACACAAGCAGCTTAGAACAGCATTGGGAGAATGTTGGTGGGATGCATATGGACACCCCCCCCCCCCCCCCCCCCCCCGCCCCCCCCCTTTCCAAACCCAGAGGCGTCCCCAACAAAGCTGCCTTGGGAGGGGGGTTGCCCCCCCCCCCCCCCATGGCAAGCAAG
>JANHGL010020008.1:3043-33144 GCA_024611195.1 Ceyx melanurus
CCCTGCCCAGCTCTCCAGTCTGTCCAGGTCTCTCTGGATGGCAGCACAGCCTGCTGCTGTGTCAGCCACTCCTCCCATTTTGGTGTCATCTGCAAACTTGCTGAGCGTGCTCTCTACCCCCTCATCCAGTCCCTTCATTACTGTATAAACATGTACTGTTAATGCCACTGAAACTATTATACTTCTTTTAACTGGGAAAAGAAAAAAAAAATCATTACAAAAGCAAGGAGAAAAAGAAGGTGAAAAAAGTTGGAAACACATTAAGATCCCAAAATGTAAATAGTTTCATCTCTCCTGAGCCTCTTATACATATATCTCAAATAAACATAGTCTCTCACCTAAGCCAGTGATCTTATCTCATGTTTTCAGCAGTCCAATGCAGCCCCAGAGGCACAAGGAAAATTAGTGCTCATTGCTTTTATCTCTTCTTACCTAAAGAAAACAGTATTGATGAATAAGAAGAAAAACATTGTGCCTTTCTGATAAGACAGCATCCCTCCCAGCATTCTGTCTCTGTAAAGTGCAAATGAATACACTGGAGAACAAAGAATTTGAAGTCTCAGTTTTAGGGTAAATTCTTTGAAATTTTGAATATAAAGAACTTGAGGTAGGATCAGTAAAAGCCAAAAGCTACAGACCTTTGGAAAATTGTATCCTAGACATCCAAATGATAAAGTAACCTGCATCAGTAGTGCATTCTGAAAATTCTGAGTGCCTTTATTTGATAATTACAAAGCAAAGGCAAAAACAAAGACTGTTTTGAAACTGTATTTTCTGTTTACTGACAAGAGCTTTATGGTCTACTCTTTCAAATGGAACCTCTACCTTTAGAGAGAAAGGATTGGATATTAATAATAAGAATTACTTGCAAACATGTACTTGCATCTGATGACAGAACATGACTCATTAAATTCAGTTATATTACTTGCATTTTTATTTTCTTTAAATACAATTTTTCATGGAGTTCAACATAAAAAGCAACATGAAGATTTTACTTCCTTTATATTCAAAAGAGAAAGAGTAGTCCTGATGAAGGAAAACAGAAACATTTCTTTTTCTGCCATTCAGTTTTTCTGTATTCACATTTATTTTACAGTGAGCTGCTTGCTGAAATTCTTAAATTGGTGAGACATAAAGAAACATTGTCTTATGAAGTATCTGCTTCTAGATACCAGGTAATATATACTGTTAGGCAAATATAAAAAAGACAGCATTAAAGAATAGTGGTCTACATGTATGTGAATGATGAACTGTAAATACACTGTCAAACTTCTGAAAAGGGCCAATAATAACTTGATTTTCTAAAGCATTGGAGGGAACAAAAATACCTGTTCAAATTCTCCATGCTATTTACTTTGGATGAAGGTGGCACAGGAGGTGACTTTACTGTCATTGTAGTTTGTGAATAGTTAGAGATATGAATTCAGTGACCCTGAAGGTCATGCTGAATTCTCAAAGCGCAACCAAAATGATTATTACACTTCACATTCTATATTGGCATGTTAGAATAAAAAACACTGAAACTTTGTAACCTGCACATTTCCCTGCATAAAATTAAAATGATAAAATTATACCGACCTGTACAACAAGGTTTTTTAAAAATTATTTTTAAAATCTTCCTTATGAATGAATACTGCAATCAATATTTATGTATTTTTCTAGACATGCATTTAAATGACAACACATAAAGGAAGTTAGTGAGAGAGATATTTTGGTATATATATTAAATTACTATACTCTGTGTGGGGTTAGAAATATAAGATTGTCAGGATTTGAATTGAAGACCAGCTGTATCTTAAACCTTTTGATTGGGGCTGAAACTAATTTATTTTTATTTGCTTTATACATTATTTATTTATCTTCATTTTGCAGCATTCATAGAGTCATAAAATCATAGAAAGGCTAGTGCTGAAGGGACCTCCAAAGGTATCTAGTCCAGCTCCCCTGCAGTAAGCAGGGATACCCTCAACTAGACCAGGCTGCACAGAACCCTGTCCATCCTCACCTTGAATATCTCCAGGGATGGGGCCTCAAACACCACCCTGGGTAGCCTGTTCCACTGTTCTTACCACCTTCAAAGCAAATAACTCCTTCCTGATATCTAATCTAAATCTACTCTTCTGTAATTTAAACCCATTACCCCTTGTCCTTTCACTACAGGCCCTCATAAATAGCCCCTGTCCAGCCTTCCTATAGGCCCCCTTCAGGTACTAAAAGGTGCCTATAAGGTCTCCTCAGAGCAATCTCTAGGCTGAACAATCCCAGCTCCTTCAGCCTATCCTCATAGGAGAGGTGTTTCAGCACCCTGATCATCTTTGTGGCCCTCCTCTGGACCCACTCCATCAGGTCCATGTCTTTCCTGTGTTGAGGGCTCCAGAACTGGATGCAGTACTCCAAGTGAGGTCTCACCAGAGCAGAGTAGAAGGGCAGAATCACTTCTCTCGGTCTGCTGGCCATACTTCTCTTGATGCAGCCCAGGATGCAATTGGCCTTCTTGGATGCAAATGCACACTGTTGGCTCATGTCCAGCTTCTCATCTACCAACACCCCCAAGTCCTTTTCTGTGGAGGTGCTTTCCAGCACCTCATCTCCGAGCCTGTATTGATAGTGAGGGTTGTTCCAACACAGGTGCAGCACTCTGCATGTAGTCTTGTTGAACTTCATGAAGTTCACCTGGGCCCACCTCTCTGGCTTATCCAGGTCCCTTTGGATGACATCCCTTCCCTCCAGCCTTTTGACAGTACCACTCAGCTTGGTGTCATCTGCGAACTTGCTGATGGTGCTCTTGATCCCAATGTCAATATAATTAATGAAAATATTAAACAGTAGAGGTATCAGTACAGACCCCTGAGGGATGCCACTTGTCACTGATTCGGTGCCCCAGATTTACAGTGTGCAAAAATGACACATTACTTTGCTGTCAGTGCAGCACAAAATGGGGTAAGGACATTAAAATGGTGCCCAAAGAACCTTTAACTATTGGATCAACACAAGTAAATAATTAGATTGGTTCATCCTATACAGCATGATGGCTGTCATGGTATATTACTATGAACACGGAAAACTCCACTAGGCATGGGTCTGTACTTATAGAAAAAGATAGAAAGCCATAGAAAAATCAAGAAAATTTAATCTGATACAAGATTCTTAGTCCTTATCTTGATCTGCTTTAAGTACATGTGGTCTGGAACATCACATTATATCAGCAAAATACTGATACCGTTTTCTCCCTTTAGTTGCTACTTGGCAAGAAATTACAATAACAATAAAAAATAATAACAACAACAATACTAATAATTCTATGTAATTATTTTAAATATTTGTTCTAGAATATTTTTTAGCAGAATAGACATGAATTGTTTCAAAAGCCAACTAGGTATCACATTTTGTAACAACTTTTTCTGCAAATATGCTGCTTTATAGTAGCAGATCAAACAAAGCCAACAATAAATAACTGTATATTTGATTCCCTTCGCTCTTTGGGGGTTAGCAGGTTTAGGCACACTGCAGAGTTTCTCTTGAGCATTTTCCTTGTTTGCAAAGAATGGGACAGATGTTACCTACCGCACTTCTGTATTATAGCATTTGAGATAATATTTTGAAGTAACAGTGTTACAGATACTTATAATTTTAAACTTATCTGCAAATTTTTTAGATATTCCATTGCTAATTTTTGACAGTAGCAAAATTAGGGTCTTTTATTTTCTTTTTGGTTTAGCTAATCTTATTTTACAAGTGCACACCTGTTGAAGAGTAACTGTTCTTTGAACAGCCTTCACACATGAATGTCTCATTACTATCCAAGACCCAAGCTGCTATCTATCATCTTTGGGGACAGATCAGTCAGCTGTCCAAAGCCCTTAAAACTTCTGAAAGTTGTGGAAAAGGCTGATACTGGGATGCCCAAGTGACAGTTCCTTCTGTCTCAGAACAAAAACAAGCATTCAGTGTCTGGGATTAGAAAGAAACAGTCTCTGTGGGTAGCCTGCTTTAACATCTCCAGAAACATCTGGTTCTTGCCACAAAGGCAGAAAGAATTATGGATCAGATTACATATAAATCTGATCTATGTCTGCTCCTGAAGTGACGTGCCCTGAGCCATAATCAGGAAAGAGGTCAGACAGACACAAGTGAAAGTAATACTCAGAGAAGCATGTTTTCTGAATCTGAATTCAACATTTTCCAGAATGGTATATTTACCTGTATATGACATTATGCTGATTCTTATTTTCTGTTTTTTATACAGCTATATTTAATTACAAAGGGAGTGGCTAAATCAAGCATTGTCAATGTAGATAGTGACAGTCTTAATGGAGAAGAAGAGATAACAAAGTTCTTTATTTCTCAAAAAAACCACATGACATGTTAAAGTTACCAGATTATATCAGTTTTAAGGGACATTAAATGTCAAGAGAGCAGACATACTATAGAAAGCTGATGGGAGCTCCAGATACCTTCAGTATCAAATTTACATACTCCTCTATAATAATGGACACTGACATCAAACTCAGAACTGCTACTACAAATGTGAAAGAAACTCTTACAGTGTACACAGATGAAAGTAGTAGAGGATGCAGAGGTCCAAAGCAAAGCCTTAGTTTTCTATCACTGAAAGTCACTGCCAAAACTATAATGTCTTACTTATCAAAAAATAGAATCTGTATCATGGAACTCAAACTTCCACACTTTTGGTGTTATCAAGAAGGTTTATATTATAAAAAAAACCAAACAACAAAACAAAACAACAAAACAACAAAACAACAAAACAACAAAACAACAAAACAACAAAACAACAAAACAACAAACTGTTTTTCCTTCAGGTTACTATAGCAGAATCTCACTTTTGTTGTTGTTGTTGTTGTTGGTTTTAGTTTGGTTTGGTTTGGTTTTTTTGTTCGTTCTTTTCTAAAGAACAATGTTTACTTCAGAGAAATATTTAGTTCAGGCTTTTGGGCAGAGTAACTTGTTCTGAAAATACAGTGATACAATAATACCTCAATGATTGTTTGCAGCTCCCAGAGAGGATACTCAGGTTTAAGGAAAAGTAAACCAAAGCACATTTATGTTTCCATGTTGCTTCTTCAGATTGTTCATGGAATTGCTTTTGTAGAATAGCATAAGAATTTGTAAACAATTTGATGACAGTATGGTCAGCTAAGGATCCACCACAAAGCTCAATAAATAAAATACAAACCTAAGTTTTACCATGTAAAAGCTACTAGGATTTTATCAGTCACTGAGCTCTTAATGACTTGTTTAGGCTGTTCTGAAGACCTCTGACAAAATGTTTTGAGATACTCTTATGGTGATCTAAACAGAATTGTTATGAGAAATTATTTACACAACAGATTTCTAAAGGTATCTTCAAACATAAGGTTTTTGATCATTGTAGTAGTATTTACAAAAGAATGTCAAGTAGAACTTAAAAAGCACTTTAAATATGTGCATGTTTATAAAAATGGATATATACATCTGGACCCATGAAAAAAATCACAGAATTGTAGAATGGGTTGTAAGGGACCTTAAAAAAATCTGATTCCAACCCCTCTGCTGTGGGCAGGGACACCATCCACAAGATCAGATTGCTCAAAGCCCTATCCAACCTAAATCTGAAACCAACCTAAAGAAATTGAAGTACATACATTGCATACATACATACACAGTCACTGGGGAAAATAAGTGTTCCTGTGAGAACTTTTAGGATCCATACTTCACACTGAAGAATCTTCAGATTTCTGGTGATATGTCCTGCAGCAAGGTTCTCTTACATTACTTTTAGGGAACTTGATGCCTAAATTTAGTTTCAAACTTTTTTTCAGTCACACACAATACATTTCTGGAAATCATACTTAATTGTCTTTGACTTTGGTGAGTATTAGGTAGACAAACCATTTAGATAGTACTATGTCTTTTTAAACTCAACTTTTTTTTTAATGATTCATAGTTTTTTTTTCTGGTTGTGTTTTTGGGTTTTTTTTGTTGTTTGGTGGGTTTTTTTTGTTGTTTGGTGGGTTTTTTTTGGTTGGTTGGATTTTATTTTATTTTTTTTTTATATCTACCTAAAGTCCTATTCAAGTCCTATTGTTTGCTAGTGGCTTAAAATCCACATGAAGCTTAATGCTACACTGGCATTACTATCTAGGTAGCTCTACCCATTCTTCTAAACTCCTGTATCTGTTCTCTATCTGCAATTCCTGGACAATTCAGGAAGCAGAGGAGGACAAGGAGGGATGATTTAGCTTGATCTCTGTTTCAAACCCTATATATCTTAAGGATGTGACTGAAAAAGCTTGACTCAAAAACTGCTACCCCTTATTCTAATTGGTCTTTGACCTTTTTCTACTTACTCTCATTTTCAAGCTCTGCCCTGTGCCAAGACATTTCTGTCTGACTGGCCCTTGACTTCTCACCACAAAATTATAAAGCAGTTAGTCTTATAAAAAAATTAACATTTTGGAATTTTGCTGGAGCAGGAAACTGGGAGCAGGATGAAGAAATGCACAGATGGGAACCTCATGCAGTTCCACAAAGGGAAGTGGAAAATCCTACTCCTGGGCAGGTACCAATATATGTTGGGTTTGCACAAGACTTTTTATGGGATGTTTAGGGGAGGGACCACTATCAGGAAAAAAAAAAAGCATTGAATATCATAGAGGTCTCCAGAATCATAAAAGCCATGTATAAAATGAATAGGAATTGTTATTCACTACCTCCCATAGTGTAAAAACTATGAAATGCCAAACTTAATACACTATTACTGAAACAGAGTGTTATAGTGTTGAAACGGGGATTCAATGGGGACAGAATTAATGTCATATATAAATAAAAAAGGCAGAAAATAATTAACTTTATTTTTTTTTACAGATAAATAAATATTTGGATTGTTTATCATTTTGGAATAAAAAGCTTTTGAATGTTCCATTGGCTTTTAAATACTAGATTAAACAGAATATTGCATGTATGAAGTTGTTTTTCTGTAGCTGTGATACTTTTCTCTGTGGAGATGTTGAATCTGCTACAGAAGTCTTAGACAATCGCAAAGAGTACACAAAAACATAAAAATATTAATTTATGAATTCATTCAATTCACCTTCATTATGGAGCAGGTACACTTTGATTGAAATCTACAGTGTTCAATCTCTCCATAATGTGAGAGCATTTGGTGTTGGTTTTATCTATTTATACAGGTGAAAGCCTGTTTATACAACAGAATTATGAACAGTGTGAGACTGTTGACATAGAAGGTTGTGTTTTGGAATCATTTTCACTCAGAAGCTGAATAAAGTAGAACAGCAATATATTATGAGTCTTTGGTAAGTGGTTAATGCAGCTGCTTATTTAATAATGAGGAAGTAAAGTGCCAGATAAGCTGTATTTAAAGTTTTTCACTTAGGGAGGTCAGTATATTATTCTATACTATTAGAGACTGATAATCTGATAAAATTTCAGCAATCTTGGCATAACTTATACATAATTCACACAAATTCATATATTTGCTGAGTTACATGCAATTTGTCAAAAGCTATTTCCACTTACAGTTTAAATACTGTGCAAAAGAGCTATGATTAAAGTAGTCATGTTATCTCTATATGAAAGTGAGTAAATGTCAATTACCTTCTTTCTACAGCTGCAAAATTAGAGGGAAAAAGTTGTTATTAGAAAGCTTCCTTTTCAACCTTTCCTAGCTACC
This sequence comes from Ceyx melanurus, assembly GCA_024611195.1. Taxonomy (NCBI): domain Eukaryota; kingdom Metazoa; phylum Chordata; class Aves; order Coraciiformes; family Alcedinidae; genus Ceyx; species Ceyx melanurus. Next base: position 10,734 of record JANHGL010020008.1, read on the forward strand.
TTATATGAATGAAACAAATTTTTTTTTCATTCTGCATAAAGTATAATGAACTCCTATAAGTTAATTTTAAGTGAACTCCTTGGAATTTTATTATGTTAAAAACAATACAGCAGACATCTAAAAATACTTTAATTGAATATAAAATTTTGCAATAATTTTCAAGCAAGAAGGAATATCTGTATCTGTAATTAAGTCATGATAAGGACACAAGAAATAGAGATAAAACTAATAATGGTAGCAGACATATAAAGGGAAAGAAATATACAGTAAGAAAAGGAATATAAAAGTAGAAAATAAATTATAGTAAAATTATTCTAATATATCTTCTAGAAAGGAATAATCTATGCTCTTTGGTAATTCTTGAAATTAATTCAAGATCTTATAGAAGAGAATTAATCAACCTTGCCTCCATGAATACACTATACATGTGTAGTCGTTCTTATGAAAGAGAGAAGTAGGAAAAAAAAGCCAAACATTAAAAGAAAGAAAAACAACATTAAAACAAAGAAAACAAGGTTTAACAAAATATTTTATATTGTTTCATATGAATGAGCAAGAATACTAATATTCTTTAGCTACATGTTCTTACTATTGGACTCTCGTTCTGCTAGCCTGGAAAAAAAAGCTTAGAAATCAAATTCTGTTCAGTCAGTACTGTGGCTGTACAGGAAGTTCATCCCTCATCACATCCAGACCTGCACAAAATACAGAGTTCCTTACTGCTATAAACACTTACTGACTTCCTTCAGATCCCAGAGGAAACCAGGAGGTATTTTTCTTCACCCGAAGTTTAAATGGAAAGATATGGTGTGAATAGACACATCTTGGGCACTGTAGAAATAGTCAGAAAAGGAGATGGTGATTGTACTAAGTGTAAGAAATAAATATTTCAGGCTGTTTATTAAGCACTGTAAGCATTAAATGGGTTCAGGTCTTGAGACTATTGACCACTGTGTATATAGCCAATTGTGTCTAATGATGTCGTGTTTTAAATAATATTCGAGTAGAATTTTCTTCCAAAGAGTAAAAGTAGTGTTTGTCACAGACAGTAACCATTGTCTAAGAAAGACATTTTTTTTTTTTATGAAACTGGGACTGAAAATTGCAAAAGGCAAAGAAGAATTCAGTGTATGAATAGATTTCTAAATATTTCCTGAAGGGATTGTTGGATGCTTGTACAAGGTTTTTTAAAAGTTGAATCGCTATTTTACTCTCTGTGAGCACTGTGTACATCCCCATCTGCAATTTCTCTCAAGTGAGCAGTACTATAAGCATTAATTGTTCCTCTTATTTAAATATGTTCTGGACCATATCTGGACTGTCTGGAAAAGTACATCTATTTCATCAAATATTTTACATGTGTACTGCTATGCATTAAGATTAAAAAACCGGTTGGGTTTTTTTCACTTCTTTTCCTTTAGCATTTTCTTTCCCAAATACAAGCATATACTGTAAGTGAAAACATAGAAATAGACTGCACTCTTGGGGATGTCCTGATTTCAACATTTCTTAAATAAGTTTCTTTAATTCATTAATTTTAGTCTTCAAGAGAGGATATAGAATATATATTGCAATATAGAAACAAACAAGGAAGATAAATGTTTGACACATTTATTTAGATAACTATCAGATCTTGAAAAATTCTTCAAAATGTTCTAAAATAAAAAAAAATAAATATATATATACTAGTGTACTATAGTATATATTCATTTGCTGTTTTAACTTTTAGCTGTCTAGACCTGTCTACAACAATCATGTTGGAAAAACGATGCTCATATATGAGCAAAAGCGATCTCTTTGCCTCCGAATTCACTTTTATTTCCCTTTTCTAATTATAGAAAAATATACATGTTTACCTTAGCCCAATCAAAAATCAAGTATAGTATTTTAATTCATTGAATAAGTTAAAATGTGGAGTTTATAGAATTTATTCTGTAAACTTTAGAATTCTGGAATTTTATCCTTGATCTTTAACTTATTTTGACAGGATAAGGAAAGACTGCTTCACTTTCTGAGGTCTGCATTATCTCAACTTGCTATCCAAATGTTACTTGGGCTACAAACCTCTGACCCTATAATAACCATTAATAATGGTAAATATATTTTCCTATTGTTTTCTTTATATTTTCACAGAACACGGGATTATTTGGGAAAAGTATTTATGCAATCGTAGAATACAGCAAAAGATATATTACTTTTCCTTGTAAGGGGCTCCAATAATCCTTCTATCAACAGGAAGAAGACTGTCAGCCTCCTTATCATCCTATTATATGATATTCAGGTGATGATGTATCCTCTGCAACTTAAAAATCATACAATCACTTGTGTATTCTCTTTCTCATATCTTTTAAGAGGAACAACTCTCTTGCCTATCGCATAAAAGTTTCATTTGATGTTGCACTGCAGCTGCAACACCAATTTTCAGTAGAATCTCAGTGTGTCATGAGTCACCACAGCACAGAGCATTTTCAGATATTTCTATACATATTGCCACCTTTCTTAAAAAGTCATAATTCTCTCTTTGTCACAGTCAACAAGGGATTTGTTTTTGCTGTCAGGGTTTATTATTTGTGAACACATAAACAGCACCATGCAATTCACTAAGGTAAAAAAGTAATTTGATCTACACACTGATCTGTGAACAAATGAAGAATACAGGGATGAAATGGCAGAACCTCAGCAAGCAATATAAGTTCAATTGGTAAAAGTTACCATTATTTTAGGACATTTTAGTCATAAAAAAGCTAGTGATGTGTTTACTTTGATTGTAACTTAATTTATTTTTCTTTACATCACCTTAAAAAAGCTACGTAAATTACTGTTTAATTTCTATCCAGTTGTAGTAATAAAAGTGAATAAAACCTGACAAACATCCATGGAAGAAGGAAATACATGCTGGTAATTTTAGTCAAAGAGTAAATTGTGGACAAGAGTATAATAATCTGTGTAATGAAACCTTGTATTCTAAACTTAAATGCTTAATATTCTGTTTAATATTTGCATTTAATACATTTAATTTTCAGAATGCAAATCAGAATATTTTGATTAATTACATATTGTAACAAGAAGGAAGTGCCAAATCCAGCCTCAATATTTTAAGAAGGCAGAATGCCCAAATACACAGTAAAAAAATCCCAAATATTGAAGGATTCTCAACATTCTCAGCATGCCTGTGCTCTGAGTGAACATTTTATTTTCTTGTCAGAGATTCAGAATGTCCACAGCTACTATTCAGTGACTAGGAAGAATCATGCCAACTGGGACAAAGCTTTATTTTAAAGCTGAAAGCATGAAATAAGCACTAAGAAGATAATTGTAGACCTGTTTTCAAAAGTAAAAAGGCTTCTCAGATCTACTTTGCTTTTCAAAATTTGGCTGAGGATCATATGTCAGAGGCCCAGTAGGTGGTAACTTCCCAATATATTATGCTGTATGCCTAATTGGGCTGCTGCACATTTGCATAAGTGTGATGTTTCCTTGTTTAATATATGTCACAGCATGGACCCCTGAACAAATTCATGCACAGATTTTTCTCCCCATACCTACTGCAAATAATCAGTCTGCCTAAACAAATGGCTGTCATACAGCTATGTATCAAAAATAAAACTATATAGACTTCCTTATAAAGCCATACTGAGTTGTAAAATTCTTTTATCTAGGTATATTAATAACAATAAAATGTTAGCTCTTATAAAGTCACTGACATTTATACTTCCTGTGATTTGTGACAGTATTTGTTTTTCATGTTCAAATTAAGTGAGAGGTCTACACCTTTGTTTTCAGAATTGAACCAGATTACACTTAAAATGGAGACTTTGTTACCTTAATAATGTATTAATTATTTTTTCACTATTACTCTTGGAGTACTGTTAACCTAGAGCAAATAAGAACTTGGTGCTCAATAAGAACAACATGTTAATAATTCAATTAATATGTCCAATCACAATCAAATTAAATAGGAAAACTCCTGAACATGTTAAGAAAGGTCTGATGAAAAAGTGAGAGAATGCCACAGGTAGTGTGCCAGGAAAACTTAAGTCTAATCTTTGATGGTTAAGCAGTGAAGACATCTTGAAAGACTACAAGCTGATAGATGTTCTTTTTACTGCAATTCCTTGCTATAACATGATTAATTATCTTCTTCTACTCAACCTTAATTTGTTTCAGTCATAAAGGCAAAAAAAATCACTATTATTATTTGAAGACCCTTTCCTATTGCCACAAAGAGCATATGCTGACTGCAATTTAATTTAATGTATTAACATTACCATTATCTTGGCATATCAGAGAAGTCTATCAAATGTAATATTATTGGAAGCCTCTCCAAGCAGGTTATAGAGTCAATTAGATTTGGTGCAATTGGGAAAAGACATAAATAAAATATTTTGTGAAGGAGTGAAACCTCCAAGAGCTACATCCATTTTCTCTGAAATTGTAATTTCTAAAATATTGCAAGAAAGAAATAATCAGAGGTTAGTTTGTTTGTTTTAAATTTTGTTTTTTACATAGCATATGACATCTAAATACTAGAACCTTCTGGTCATTGATACCAATTATCCAAATAAGTGGGATTCAAAATAGTTTTGAACATTGTTTAACATCGAGAGTAAAAACATGGTCATTTTAAACATTCTACTTACAGAGAATTAATCTGAAATTCCATTAAGCATTATGATTACTCTGTTTTGATTTTAACAAACAAAAAAACAAAAAAGTACCACCTTGTATATTTGTATAGTTTTTTTTCTGAAAAAAAACACCTTATTGTTTGACCTAAGTACTGTGTGTCATGAGGAAGTGACCTACACCTTAATCAGATTATGATAATTCAAAACAATCTGGTTTTGGAAGGGACATAAATGGTATATGCAGAACAAGCAGACAAAGCCAAGATGTATAGCTCTAGAGGAAACTATTCGCTATACTAAGTAATAAAACTAGCACAAAACATTTATATTCTGTGATTCTTGAGAAACCTAAACCATCAGGCAAAATGTGAATCCAGTTTGCCAGAAATGTCTAAGGATAGGTTTCTTTTCTTCTAACTTAATAGTGTAAATCGTTTATCTAGGCTTCTTCAGGAACAAAGGGCTATGTAGAAATGAAAGTCACCCCATTTACACTACATTTCTGACAGATCATCTCTCTATGCAGATAATTAAACCTTAGTTCCAAGAAAGCTGAAATTAATGTTAACCTGTATGCACTCTTCTAATGATGGTTCCTGAAAAATCCACTCCTCTATCAAACTCTCTGCTCTCTCTATATCCATATGTAATAAAACAGGTTACATACTTCAGAAATATTTGGTCAAAATATATTTGTGTTTGGAAATGAGAAAATGTCTCTTTTCAGAATTTTTCTTTTTTCCCTTTGAAATCTGGATCTTTCTAAGAGTTGAGTGTTCTTTGTGGAAATAATCAAAGCAAAGCAATATGCAGTCATATTCCCTCCAAGTGTATGTATATTACTCTTACAGGGCTTTAAAATGTTCAAATTAAGTCTGTAGCTCCTTTGAGATTATTCCCACACTGTTATCTCTATACCATTTGAGGGGGCATTAAAGCCACTTCAACGATGACACACAGACTTTCTGCATTATGTCCTTTTAAAAGTTCTTTTATAGTAAATATTATCTGAAGATTCTATAGCTAACATATGTATTAAAAAAAAGTTTATATACTTTATTAAAATAAGACATAGAAACACATGGCAAGAGTTACATTACAACACTTTTTGGGTTACAATAAAGTAGATTTTATTTTTATAACATTGATATTTTAAAAACAATTCTTTATATCACTGAATTTATTTTCTTTGAGAATATGCCTTGTAACAATATGTAAAAATAGAAGAGGCAGTTCTCATTCTCCTGTTCTGAATTTTTTGATCACATTTCCCATAACAGATATATGACATTAATAGCAAAAGTGAAATTATCTATGTGTTATGCTTTAGTTTTCATGTATACACTGGCAGTTCTTTGCTTTAATATCTACATTAAATTAAAATTAAAATTCCACCATTTTAAGGGTAAGACATTGCACTTTTAAAAATAAACTTCCAATAAAGTATTCAGGAAATTCAATCCCAACAGCATGCCCAAAAGCTGTCACTTTTCTGTAAGACGTCTGAAAGGAAAGTCTAGCAAATAGTTTTACCCCTATTTTAGAGGAATATATTTTATCTCAAAGCCATATATAGAATGCACAATCATAAACTTATGGTATTTCCATATAAATTATTAATAGATACTTATCAATAAAATATTAAGGATAGTATTAGATATTATTTAAAATATTTAGATGCATTTAAAAAAATATAAATATATTCGGTACCTATTTAAGACTTCATAGAAAATATAATTTCATAAATATTCCAGATTGTATTTGTATTAAAATATATGATTGCTTCATTGTATACTCACAGTTGTTACAGAAGCAAAAAGTCTTACCGTTTTCACGTTATTACTTAAAAAAACCCCAACAAACTATCAAAGTAAATACCAACTAAACAAAAACAAACAAACAAACAAAATCCACCATACTAAAACTCTCAAAATATTGAGTAGAAAATTGAGACACGGGTTGCTTATCTGTGGATTTATTTTCGTACTTTCACTAAAACAGTAGCCAGAAATGATTGGAAGCTCTGAGATTTGTCCAGAGTTGTATACACCTGCAATGACCTCAGACCCTCTATGCAAGAAAGAATTGTATTAGATATGTGTCAACATAATTTTGAGATTATTCTCTCAGTAAAAAAAAAAAATAAAAAAATTGGCATTGCACCCTAGAGTCAGCTAAGTAGATGACTCAAAATGATTTTTAGAATTTATCTACTTTGTAGTATATTGTACCACAATGTTCTGCTGCTGCCTTACCTCAGGTTCTCTTGCTGCCTAAATTAGTTTTGTGGTATTGGCATTGCTTCTCCAGTTATGCAGGCAAGGCCTACAAATCTCTTCTGTATCCATTTCATTAACATAGTACAGAAGTAGGACTTAATCAACATATCAATCACTCTGCTGTATGTTATATTTGAAATATGATACAGGCAAATAAAATATTTTCCTGTAGACAAAGGAGGGCAGGACTGTTTGAAAGTTTGAATCTTGGGAATTAGTCATACTCATAAAGCCACTGAGTTTCAGCCAAATGCTCACAGTTCACCACGCAGAAGTAGTAAGGAATAGTTTTGTTAACCACATTCCTGTTCTAAGCAAGTGAGGGGGCATTTGAATGGCATTCAGTACTTCTTAGTTAAATATCTCTCATGGAACCACTTTAATTCTAGCTAACATGTTCTTTAAAAAAAACCAAACCACAAAAAAAAAAAAGAAGCAAAAAAACCCCTTCAACAGTGATTGAAATTAATTACCTTTTTTTTTTTTTTTAAGTGATCTAATGCAGGGAATGAAATCTAAGTAGAAAGTTTTTCCTAATGTTTCCTACACCTCTCCTACAGATTGGTGCATCCGTTCACAGTGGTTAAGGAAGCAATTGAAAGAAATAGTTCAATTTTCTGCAACAAATAGATGTAATGTACAGAAATAATTTTTTGGTACCAGATGTGGACCACGATGCCTTGAAATCATTGTTATTATTATTCTGATCAATTAATTCTTCATTGTTGGAACCAAAATGCTCTCACTCCAATTCAAGGAGGTGCAGTCTTCATGCATCCTTCTTTTCTTCTTGGATGGTATGATATACTGGGTCAGGATTGTTGCATTCCAGTGAAGATGGTAATGTATGAGTAAAGATGTCAAACAACAGCCATCCAGGTATTTTAATGGAAAAAAGTTGCCTTAAATGAGCTTTATTTTCATGATTTTTATTATTTTTTCTAGTCTTTAATTATTTTTTTTTAATAGTTATAACTAGGGAAAAGAAACCTTTCTGTTTAATCTACAAGATTTTAAGTCTGTTCTCTATGATGACATTAAAGATAGAATCACTGCAACTCAACTAAACATGAACATATCTCTCAGATAGAAATAGCAGGCTCTTCCAGGAAAAATAAATAAATAGATAGATAGATAGATAGATAGATAGATAGATAGATAGATAGATAGATAGATCGGTGATCTGCATAGTCTTCTTATGCACTTGTGTGATACTCCAGAATACAATTTAATTTTTTCATCAGAAGCAGAAACATTCTGATGATCTTTTGGCCTTCTATCTTCTTTCTGTAAGCCAGGAAGAAACAAAATGCCCTCCTAGAATATGAAGCAAACAGAAAAATCAGTGAAAAACATATAATTCAGGAAAGGTTTTTTAGATGACTGCTATTTTTTTTATTTTTTTTTTCTGTAACTGAAGTTCCTAGGAACTCTTAGTGATCCTATTTCTACTCTCAGCTCCTTGAAAAACCACCCCACTCTTCCTCCATGAAACCTCACAAAACTGAGGGGAAAAAGAAAGATTACACAGACTGCTTTAAATGAAGGTGCATTGGCTGTCTGCAACTTTACTTTAGTATCTAATGAGTCTAAGAACAAAGCAACATATGGCTTGTTTCTCACTTTCCCATAATTCCTCTGCTTTTCCAGATGCTTCCAGAAGACATAGGTAGAAGTTACATCTGTTGCTATAAAACTACACAATGTGTAGCTCAGTTTCACAATTTTATTTTTATTTCATTGCATGTTGAATATTGAGCATCAATATTTCCAGCACAGACCAAGTCATCATATTTTCTTAGTGATGTCTGAATTCTCTCCTCCATAACTTGCTGATTGATAGGCTTAGAGAAAGATGTCTTTTGGATACATATAGGATTTACTCCTAAGGCAGATGATACTTCTTTTCCATACGAACGTACCTGTTAGCAGATTTCACAAGAAAGTGACCACAGAAAGGTCTGAAGGTGCAGTTCTAATTCCAATTTCTAATTGGAGCAAATTTTATTCCTCTATGAACACTGACTTCATGCCTACAGAGAGAGACAACTATAGTATGCTGCCTAACAATTAACGAGTTTTGCAATATCACAACACCGAAACCAAACTTAGGGAACGGAGTGCAGCATTCTCACCTAATAATAGTGAGGAAGATTTTCATGGTATCCAGAACAACAAGGACTGCAAAGCAACGCAATGCTGGGACTCTGGGGACAAAACTCTCTAGTGTCCAGTTTGGAAGAAGGAAAGTGCTTCAACATTCTTTCCAGAAGGTTCAGTCTTTTCAGGTCCACACAGTAATGAAAGAAAAAACCCATAAACAAAATCAACAAAACAAAACAATAAATGTTCTTAACACTTTAACTTAACACAGTAAATTCAGATTAATCTGTGAGTACCATGGAGTCAGCTGAAATATATTAAGGAGCAGAATTCCTAAAAATAAATAAAGTTTAGTGTGAAGATGGTTATCATCTACTTTATACCATCATAATATTAGTGGCCTAAGAAGACTCTGCTTGTTTCCATTTGATGTGTAACTGACAGTTTTCAACAACAGAAGATGGACACAATCCCTTCATTTTGTTTTTGTAAAGGCTAAATTTGAGGATTTTTAAGGTGGTAGAAAACCTTAAAACCTCAAAGTTCTTTGGTTACATCTTAACGTTTCAAGTTGTCTTGGCACTAGATTAGGTTCTTTGCTGCACTGTACTTAGGCACCTTTGCATGGGAGAGGAATGTAAAAACCAGTTAACAACAGTTTTGAACCAAAGAGTTTCACAGGTGAGTATAAAATACAATAAAAATCTAAAACATTTTTAGGTCAAAAAAAGGTGCTTCAGCAACACAAAAGTCACACATGAATCTTATCTGATTACTGTGAAGATGAACTTTTATAAAGTGGAGACCGTAGTGAATGTTGCCTTGAAATATTCTGATGTGCACATGCACTAATGCTTGCAACATGAGAAATGAACATGAGCTGGATTTATGGGCCAAGGTCATTTCTATGAGGTAGAATAAGGCCAAGTGCCAGGCCCTGCATTTCAGTCCCAACAACCCCCTGCAGCACCACAGGCTTGGGGATGAGTGGCTGCAAAGCTGCCCAGCAGAAAAGGACCTGGGGATGCTGGTAGACAGCCCACTGAACATGAGCCATCAGTGTGCCCAGGTGACCAAGAAGGCCAACAGGATTCTGGCTTGTATAAGGAATAGCATGGTCAGCAGGAGAAAGGAAGTTGTCGTTCCCTTGTACTCATTTCTTGTGAGGCCTCATTTCGAGTACTGTGTTCAGTTCTGGGCCCCTCATTATAGGAAAGGCATTGAGGTGCTGGAACATGTCCAGAAGAGAGCCACCAAGCTCATGAGAGGCTTAGAGAACAAGTAATATGAGGAGAGGCTGAGGGAGCTGGACATGTTTAGTTTGGAGGAGGTTGAGGGAGGACCTTATTGCTCTCTACAGCTACCTGAAAGGTAGTTGTCCTTAGTAACTAATGACAGAACCAGGAGAAATGGTCTGAAGTTGCAGCAGGGGAGGTTTAGTTTAGATATTAGGAAGAAATTCTTTACTGAGAGAATGGTGAGGCACTGGAACAGCCTGCCTAGGGAGGTGATTGAATCAACATCCCTGGAGGTATTTGAGAAATGAGTTGATAAGGTGCTTCAGGACATGAACTAACAGCAGCAATACAGGGGACTGTGGTGTGGCTTTTTGTTTGCTTGTTTGTTTTTCTTCTGATTTTTTAGTTGTTTGCTTTTTTCTTCTAATGTTTGAGTATTTGGGTATTTTTTGTTCTTGTAGGTATGGTTGGACTTGGTGATCTGGGAGGCCCTTTCCAACCATGGTTGTTCTGTGATTCTGTGAATTAGAGATCTGTGTGCAGCTGCAGAGCTACAATCCTGTTTGAATCCCAAAGATATGGTGGCATGTTCCCTTGACTGGAGTGTTGTAATGATGAGATACAGACTCTTTAGGAAAGATGGGCTGGGAGGAAGGGGAGATGGAGTAGCTATTTATGTGAGAGAACACCTGGAATGAATGGAGCTCTTCCTGGAAATGGATAATGAGCCAGCTGAGTGCTTATGGGTGAGGATTAAAGAGAAGACAGGTAGATGTGATGTTGTAGTGCAGGTCTACTACAGCCTGCCTGACCAGGAAATACAAGTGGTGAGGCCCTATATACTGCAAATAGAAGCATTGTCATTTGCAGGCCATTGTCTTCCTGGGGGCCTTCAACCAAACCTATATCTACTGGATGCACAATACAACAAGCCATAATCATACATGGAGGTTCCTACAGTGTGATGATGACAACTTAGTCACCCAGGTGATACCAGCAGACAATGAGAGGTAATCTTCTGGGCCTCAAACTCACCAACAACGAAGGGTTCATTGGATATCTGAAGGTCAGAGGCAGCCTTGGTTGCAGTGACCATGAGACAGTGGAGTTCAGGATCATGAGGGGGAGAGAAGGGAAAATTCAAGCTCACAACCCTGGACTTCAGGAGAGTAGACTTTGACCTTTTCAAAGATCTGGTTGGTAGAATGCTAAGGGATAAGTTAATGAATAGCAGGATGCCATTGGCCTTCTTGAACGTATTGTTGACTCATGGTCATCCTCCTGTCCACCAGGACCCATAGGTCCTTTTTCCCAGAGCTACTCTCTAACAGATCAACCCCCAGCCTATACTGATACATGGGGTTGTTCTTCCCCAGATGCAGCACCTTACACTTGCTCTTGTTAAATAGCCTTAAATTTCCCCCTGCCTAGCTCTCCAGCCTGTCAAGGTCTCTCTGGATGGCAGCAGAGCCTGCTGCTGTGTCAACCACTCCTCCTAGTTTGGTATCTTCAACAAACTTGCTGAGGGTGCACTCTATCCTTTCGTCCAGGTCATTGATGAATATATTGAATAATATTGGACCCAGTACTGACCCTTGGGGGACTCCACTAGTCACAGGCCTCCAGCCAGACTCTGCTCCACTGACCACAACAAAAAGCTAGTTCCCAATCCACCTCACTGAACAATCACTCAACCCATACTTCTTAAGCTTGGCTGTGAGATCCCATGGGAGACAGTATTGAAAGCCTTGCTGAAGTCAAGAAATATCACATCCACTGCACTACCCTCATCTGTCCAACTACTTGTGTCATCATAAAAAGCCATCAGATTAGTCAAGCATGACTTCCCCTTGCAGAATCCATGTTGACTATTTGTGATAAGCCTTCTTTCCTCCACATGCTTAGAGATGGTGGCAAGGACAAGCTGTTCCATCACCTTTCCAGGGATGGAGGTGAGGCTGACCGGCCTATAGTTACCCGGGTCTTCCTTTTTGCCCTTTTTTAAGATTGGGGTGACATAGGCCTTTCTCCAGTCTTCAGGCATCTTTCCTGTTCTCCAGAACTTCTCAAAGATTATGGAGAGTGACCTGGCAATAACCTCTGCCATCTCCCTCATCACTCATGGGTGTATCCCATGAGGGCCCATAGACTTGTGGATGTCCAGTTTACTCAACTGGTCTCTAACCCAAGCCTTTCAACTGAGGTAAAAACTACCATCCTCCCTACTTCCTCTGTGGTCTTGGAGGTCTGGGACTCCTGGTAGCTGGCCTTAGTAGCAAAGACCAGGTGTCATTCAGTAGCTCAGCCTTCTCTCTATCCTTGATCACCAGGGCACCCACTTCATTCAACAGTGGGCCCACATTGCCTCTAGACTTTCTTTTGCCTCCAACATACTTGAAGATGCTTTTCTTGTAGTCCTTGACCTTTCTTGCCGGGTTTAGTTTAAGGGAGGCCTTAGCTTTCCTTGTTGCATCCCTGCATCCTCTTGACAACCTCCCTGTATTCTTCCCAAGAAGAATTCTGACCCTCCTTCCATGTGTTATATATTTCCTTCTTCTGCTTAAGTTTATCCAGTATCTCCCTGCTCAACCATGCAGGTCTCCTAATCGTTTTACTAGATTTCCTACTCTTTGGGATGCACTGATCTTCATTAATGATCTGAATAATGGGGCAATGTGTAACTTCAGTAAGTTTGTTGATTACACAAAACTAGGAGGAGTGGCTGAGATGCCAGAGAGTTGTGCTGTCATCCAGGCTGTTGTGCTCCACAGGCTGGAGAAATGGTCCAAGAGAAGCCTCATGAAGTTCAACAAGGGGCAAGGGCAAAGTCCTGCACATAGGTGGAAAAACCTCATGCATCAATATATGCTGTGGGTTGCATGACTGGAGGACAGTTTTGCATAAAATACCTGGGGGTCCTCGTGCACAAGTAGAACACAAGACAGCAGCTTGCTCTCACAAAAAAAAAAAACCAAACAAACAGAACCAAAAACAATACTGGAACTACTGGAGAGAGTCCATAGAAGGGCCATGAAGGTTATTAAAGGACTGAAGCACCTTTCATAGGAGGCCAGACTGTAAGAGCTGGGACTGTTTAGCCTAGACAAGAGGAGGCTTGGAGAAGGAATCAAATCAGTATCTATAAGTACCTGAAGGGAGGGTGTAAAGAAGACAGAGCCAGGCTCTTTTAAGTGGTGCCCAGTGACAGGACAAGAGACAATGGGCATGAACTATAACAGGTGGTTCTGTTTGAACATCAGGAAACATTTTTTTTACTGTGAGAGTGACTATGAGTACAAGTTGCCTATTGATTTTGTAGAGCCTCCAACCTTAGAGATACTAAAAAGCCATATTGACATGGTCTTGGGCAACTGGCTCTACGTAGCCCTACTTGATCAGGGGATGGACAAGATGACCTCCAGAGGTCCTTTCCAACCTAAAACATTCTGTGAACACAGGAATATGGCACATAACTTTTATTGTCTTTTTTTAAGAGTATGTACAGATCACTGATAGACCTGACATAAGAATGTACAGTTTATTGAAATTAAAGGATTGAAGGATTCAGTCTGAATCACCAGAGTTAAATTAAGTGCACATTGCTTCTGAAATCTTATATTTCTTTGACTCAAATAGAAAGAATTTATGTGTTAAAAACACATTATTAAATTGTGTATTTGCAAAAATGTTGAGTTTGAATTACATAAATATTAAGTGCAGAATTATGCATAGTAAAATAATTCTGCGTCAATGTACTGAAATGATCATTTATACAGCATAGCAACAAGCAGTGCTTTCAAACCTTCTAGGACCTATAATATTCTAGTTAAAGGGGCCACCTGAAACTAAGAGAACAGCTGGCTTTTCAAAAGACAAAAGGCAAAATGATTAATATGAAAAATAACTATCCCTGAAACTTTAGTAGATTTAATATTTTAATATTAGGAGTGAAAGACTCAATAGTGTTTTTCATCCCTGAGAATGATAGGGTTACTCAAAAATTTTAAAAGCTGCATCAAACAACATTTTGTTTTGCATGATCATCAAGAGATCACTTGTCAGATATTGGAAGAACTTATTCTGCACACCAGTTTGTGAACATGAAACATAATATAGGAATGACAGTTCTGATGTGAAAACTGCTGTTATCCCTGTCTTATGACTCCAAAATGGCTAATATTCGAGATTTGGTGGAGGAGGATTATCAAGGCTAAGACTGTTTCCATAGTATACCCAGGACTTTGTATAAAACACCTTCTATTTGATCATCTAATAACTTCTAATCACTTTTAAATCCTTATGAAATGTTGTCATTCACAACATTCCATACTAATGATTTCTACATTTAGTTAAGCATTACATGACACATACCTCCTGTTTGTCCTGGGTTGGTGCCTGATAATTTTATTAAATGTCTTTAGTGCTTGGTCAGTGAGGAATATTGAGTAATCACACACAGCTCCAATCTCTGGCTGAAGATCAAAGAGACGTTCTATCACAAAATAATGCAGGGAGGAACTAAATACTTCTCCCTTGCTTATTTTGTAGAGAAACTTATAAAAGTCATTTATATGTGCTTTAAGTGTGTTGTATACCCAAGCTCTTTCTTACAAGCAAAGAAGAAAAAACAAGTTCCAAAACTGAAGAACTTAAGACTTACTTTATCGAGCTCCTGACTTTAAAACAAGGAGAAGTAAATATTTGGGATCAATCCTCCCGCCTTTTTAGAAACAGAGCTGTGAAGACTTCCAGAAGTAATTTTCCCCTGAGACAACTTCCGAAAAAGCCTTTCTAAAAAACCCTATATCCATTAAAGTTTAGGAAAAAAAAAATTGTTGTTGTTTGGTTTTTTTTTACAATATCAATTAACTTAGAGCATGGAGGCCACTAACAATAAATAGATATAAGTGGAGGTATATATACTCATGTAACCAGCTCTTTCTGTTGAAGAATAGGCTAAAATATAACTCCTATTTGCAAAGAGAAAGGGATACTACATGATGTTTTGCAAAGACCAATAAGTGATCTCAAAATAGAACTCTCGGTCAGATGATACAAAATACAAGACTTTGACAGAATTATACATAGAAAATTAATTTTTGTAGTGTGTACCTCAAATTGCCAAAGATTGATAGAAAGCAGCTAATTATCCTGCTAACTCTGAGTTCTCATCTATATGTTTTCATTAACATTCTCTAGCTGTCTTTGGGGTAAAAATAAAACACATTCTTTTGCATAAATCAAGTCAGCCACTTATAATCCTGACATAAAGATAATTCATGCAACAAAAGTAGTCTGGTGCTTTTTAAAAGTATAAAAAAGCTTGGTTACTTAAAATATTAGTAGCAATGTGAAAGAAATTAAAAGCAGATATAGGATTTAAAAAAATCAGGACGGCAATAAAGTTTAGCACACTAAATAGTCTTGAATTATCCAGAATTAAACAATTTTGTCCTATACAGGCATCTCTTCTTCATTAACTAATTCTTCTTCAATAACTAGCCTACTGCCTACCTTCTCCTACCATAGGTCTCACCTTTTTCACCTATCATATTTTCCTCTTCTTTTCCCCTTTACAGCCAAACTCAGCTCCCTTATTTCTCATGTGTAGACTGATTCTGAATATGTAGAGCCACTGAGAGACTTGCTGGAACAGACTCATGTGTTGTTACGCAAACATAGATTCAATTTTCACTGCTTCAGTTAACCATTAGTTGTTCGTACCACTGTATTTATCTGTAGTTCCTTTCCATTGAATCTCATAAACTGGTCCCTCTTCTTAAATCTCAAACACAATGCACCTTATTTTTTGACAGTTACTACATTTATACTATAATACTGCAATATGACAGAGGATTCATTTCAGAGGAATAATAGGATTGGTTCCTTGCTCATGGTATCTGTATACTAATAGCTCACCAAAACACAATACAGTGTAACTCTAAAGACAAGTGATTTAGTGATGTTCATACCACTTCTAATTTTTATTGAAAGGTTTGGCTGTATAGTAGTAACACATTTAAGTCATGCTGGTAGCTCTTTGGACAGTTTACATATCCAGGGAGATACAAGAAGATAAATGCCTCACTTTCACCAAGATGAGACAATTTAAGGTACAATATCAATTGTTAAGTCTGGCGAAAATAATTAATAGCCCTTCATTAATTTAATGATGAATGAAGAATGTTAGAAGGGACAGAATGAAATCTAAGAGTAGTTAATCTATTAGCATTATATTTTAAACATTGCCACTACCAGAGTAATTCACTAAAGGAGAATTGAAAGGTCGTTGAAATGAGCTTGAAAAATTTCTGCTTAAACTTTTCATAGTGAAAAAATATTAATGTTAGAATTTCCATTTTACTACAAAACTTCACATTTGTTTCAGGGAATTTTGAACATAATATTTTACCTTGGGAAACATAGATCTGATTCTTGACATTTTTTATTTGTAAAAAGGATATATTTAAATGTTTCAGATTTAAAAAAAAAATATTTGTTTTTCCCTGTTTTAGTCACTACATAAACATGTAGCAGGTTTAGTTAGGATAGCTCATAGACCTTTTCTACACAGAGAAACCACTGATTGAATTATATCTCTCATAAAGTTCTTCGATTTACCCTCTGAATGCATGAATAAAGCTCCTAGAGCAGACTGTCCTCTGAGAGATGCTTACCTGGCATTTGGAGTTCATAGTGCATATGGAATTATAATAAATCCCCGTGGTATTCAGGCTTACATCACACTGAGAAGAAATCAAGGACCCAACAGTGGCTTGATGAATAAAAAGAAAACGTAATTGCAATAGTCATATCCATGACTTCTCTCTCTTTGAGACTTGGTTAATGTTTTAAAACATCTTCTCTCTAATGGACTTTTATTTTTTCCCACCCAATCACATCCCTAATGGAACTGTGGCTGTAACTAAGACTGAGCTGCTGGACAGCTGGAAATCCCAGAGAAATAGCTGTTACTCCTGCTCATTTCAGTTTACATGCATGCATCATCCTTCTGTCCAGGCAGCTGGCCCACAAGTTATTTAAGTAATATGTTAGCAGGTATGATTATAAAAACTAAAACTAGTATGTTGATAATGGGAAAAAATTGTAAGCTTCCAGTGCAGGAAGAAATTTTGATACTTTGCCAATTCATTCTAATTTGGGATGAAAATAATTGAGTTGAAATGATTTATTTCCTTTGGGAAAACAAAACAAAGAAAAGCAAAACAAAACAAAACAAAACAAAAGCTCTGTTCCTTACTACCTGTAATATTTTATTTAAGGGTGATAAGAAACTTAATAGATCAAATGTTCTTAATTATGATATATCCCCTAAAGCTTCTCTTTCTAGGAAGGTGGAAGTTTTGCAGTTCTTGCAGAACTGAGTAACCAGTTTTGCAGCAGGGCAGAAAACTTCAGATTTTTTATAACTTAGATACGGTGAAAGTAAGAAAAATAGGGGAGATGCAGGAAAACGCTCCCATTGATCTTCTTCAGGCTGACTGGGGATTTAAAAGCAGGTTTCTGACATCACTGAGAGTCAAATTGACAGGCTATAGTGAGGATTACACTTTGGCTTTTCCTATGATGTATATTTGACCCCTAGCTCAATAGTGCACCTTTCAGGATCAGGATCAGGTTGTTCTGGTGTAGTAGGTCCAAACACACTCCTGAGAATCCCACTTTGGAATGTGGCAGGTCTCACAAACGGTCTAAAGATATGAACCATAGTACCCAGGTAAGCTTACACAGCTAGCAGACTCATCACTGTACTGTGTTTGAAGATGTCAGGACCATCTTAACAATAGAGTTGCAGGTCATATAACAAGCATTCAACCAAGATTTAATGAAATGTAGCTTTTTAAAATCTCAGATTAGATTCTTAAAATGGTTTTACTTGTGGTTCTTTACCTGATTTTCTTATATAATTTTTTAAAACTATTATATAAGAAATACTTTAGCAATAGCCTGAGAGACCAATAAAAAAGAATAAAAATGTGTAATAATATATGTATTTGTTAAAAGAGAAAGTGAAATACCATAACACAAACAGATCTAGAAAATAATAACCAGAGAACAGAGAAGGGATGTTAAAATAAAAAGAATTATTATATTGGGTAAAACCCTGACAAGACACATCTCTGAAAAAGCAGATTACTTGAATTGCCCCAAAAGAACAAGATGTAAAAAATTACCAAAAGAGTGTTCAAGAGGTGAGCAGAAAAATGCTTAGAAGGAAAAATATAGTTATGAAGCCTGTAATATGCTTGTGGAAGTTCACACTGCCAAAATAAAAAAAAAATGAAAAAAAAGTAACTATGGTGACATTACAGTAAATAACCTAGTTAGAACTTTCTTACCCTTCACTCCAGCTCAGCAAGTATCTCTTCTACTAAAGGAGAGAGACTGACCTGAAAAAGGCAAACGTTTTAAGTCAGCGTAACTTTGTAATGGACTGCCCAGAGCCAGCAGGAAGAGATAGACAGACTAATGTGTTTTGGGGTTTTTTTATAAGATAAACCTTTTTAATGAGATATAACCTATTTTTTCAGTACCAGTGCTCAGAAAGCATTCAGTCACCATCAGTTATGGGGTTTTCCACTGTTTGATAATATATTTTGAATGCCATCCTGAGGCTAGTGTTGCAATCTTCATTCAATGAGCTGTCACATACAGTCCAGGTCGTAGCTTGTGAAATGTGCGTGTCTTTATTGTGCCTGGTGCCTTGGATGCATTCATATGGTCATTGTGATCAGCTATTCTCAATGTTTGTATCAACTGCAAAGCAGAAATAAACATAGTGATTACAAAAAGAAAAAAAAAAACCAAAAACCAACAAAAACATACAAACAAAACCCCCAAAACAAACCCCAACTTATTTTATTGTCCAGTTAGAACACAACTGGGACAATAACAGACCAGCTGTTTGGCATACTTTCTGGAATTTAGAATCACTAACAGAGACCTAAGCATTTGTGTGTCCAATTTTGAAAATTAGCTTGGCTGATTGTGCCTGAGCCCTATAGCTGCCAGCATTTGTATGCTTTCTATGCTGGGAAGAATGCCAGCTTGCCTATACATGCTAGATGAGCAATGGAAGTGAGCACATTTAGGGGAATGACCAGGGAGAAGGCATTTTCATTTATTTACTGTTAACACTGAAAAGCAACAAGGAATGAAATACATTAACTGCCACAAGCATGAAAGGTATGGTACCCTGGGAATGCTATTAGGCAGTGAGCAAAAAACTATTTTCCAGTGTGATGTTTTTTGTGTCATGTCCTGCTCTTCAAAGTAAATTAAAAAAAAAAAAAAAAAAAAAAAGCTCATTCTCAGGTACCTCTAATGTACCTCCTAATAGTAAAATTTCTCTCTTCAACTAAGTCAAATTAATGAATTTACTAAAGAAGGAAAACATATACAGTAGATATTAGCTTATCCTGACAGCTCCCTTTAAAGAAAGCAGTTAAATCTGATTTCAGATTACATTTATGTTAAAATACTTTTGAAACTTACACATTAAAGCAGTTTAATAATTAAGTCCCTAATATGACCCCTACAGTGGGAGAACTAGGAATAATACAGGTCAAAAAAAATTACAACAATTCCATTTACTGTCAGTAGTAGTGCTACTAATAACTCACTGCAGCTATGGAATCTTAATATGATCCCAATACCATGACAAAACACCCTGTCAATCTGGAAAAGCTGTTCTTGTTTTCTAAATTATGTGACCAAGAGCAGTCATCTATTGTTTTCTTTGTGGAAAGACATATAGTCAAACTTTAAAACAATTAAATTAAAGTTCAAATTAAACTTCAAAAGTACACAAAAAAATAATCATGTATCTGTCTCTGCAGAGCTACATTGCTTAATTCCAATTTATCATCGCTATTGTTATCAAGTTTTGAAATCGGGGGAGTATACATATTGCTAGTAGGGAAAAAAAAATATCCTAGATAATTCAACACTCTTATCCATGCTTTTTTGACAACTGCATTTTAATCATATTTCATCAAAGCAAATTATCTATTAAAACGTTTTTTAAAGTCACTAACATTTTTAGGCAGACAAATATTAATAAATTAGGATAATTTACTGATATATTGGGTTAATTTAAGAAACAGAACTTTTTTGCTAACTAAAGGTCTCCCTTTATAAATCAGAACGTTATTCTACTTGGCAAGAAAATCACGTAATTAAAACACAGTTCCAAGACAGGGAGTTTAATTACATTTTAATAGGATTACTCACTACTATTTCCCAACATCAGTAAGATTTTCACAATGTGATACAATGCAAATAAAATGTAGTTGGGAACTAAATGGAAAAATTGTTTACAGACTATCTCATCAACCATATGCACATCAATGGAAATAACATGCTAGTCTACTGCTACATTTGGGGGTTTTGTTTGTTGACTTGAGTTTTGTTGGTTTTGTTTTTATTTTTTTTTCAAGTGAACAATGATTCAGTAGATAACAAAGGCCACTAGGTGGCATTTGTGATTTATGAGGCTGGAAGCAATGTTTTATAAAAATTTAATCTAATTCTCGGTTTCAAGAGAACAAGACATTTAACATTCCAAGACATTTAATTAAAGAAAAACCTTCCATAATTAGATGAATGCATAGAATTTTCATTTTGTCTGTATCATTTGGAAACCCAGTTTCTGAAGCTTCCATTCAAACCCTAGACATTCTCGTACATGTATTGCCTGACCCCACAGCAGCAGCTTACATAAGTAATTACTTGTCTACAATTAAGCTGTAAATAAATGCAATCATTCCATTCTTGTCCTGTCACTCTAGTCCTAACCACAACAAATAAGGCTAATCACATACTTATTCAAGTGTGTAATTATTCATAGTTAAACTTCTGTCACTTTCACCCTGTTTGGAAACAGTAGAACACAACCTGTAATTAGCAAACGATGCTGGAGGCTCTTTTGCTCGGAAATACACCATGGATTCGGCACCTATGTAAGCAAATAACTGAACCCTTTGATCTAGGATTTTGGTATGGCTTCTTCCCCTTGGGCTATTCTATTATCAGCCCTCAATAGAGCAGAGAGATAAATGAATTATTATTATGTCAAATAATCCTACTAAAAAACACTCATGTCCCCTTTGTCAGATACTTTGCATTCACTTAACACCTGCTTATAGGCATGCATATATATATATATATATATATGTATGCATATATACCGAGGTATATGTATCACTGTTTCTCTGAAGATGTATGAAACAATCATGATTGCACTTTTATTAAAATGTCAGTTAAAATCTTGGTATTCACAAATTAGATTGATGGATAAAGGTCTGGAGTTGTCATTTCTTTTATATGATATTTCCTTAGTTAGAATCTGAGACTGTGAAAAAAAAATAAAATTCTTGCAACCTTTCAAGGCATTATGTTCAGCAAAACACCATTATACTCACAGGTATAGAAACAACTGTATTTAGACATGCCACTAAAAAGACTAGTCATAAAGCAAATGCCTTTAAGTCATGCTCCAGTTTATTATATTGAAATCTTCCAACTAAAATTATTGTCTCATAATAAATTGAGCACATCACACATGTAAGATTAAACCATGCATGCCCTCATTTTATACTGAGTCAGGTTCTGTCACATGTACTCAGTTTGATCTATTCCTTACTCTATCCCAAGGGCTGGTAAAGAACTACTCAGTCTGCACAAGGAGGCGGAATTTGTCCCATGGAGAAGATCAGAAAATTAGAAAGAACTCATTTGCCTCCTGCCCTTACCAGTAATTCCAGAAGCAGATGGAATATGAGATTAAAACCAGGATCTGTTTTTTGCTTTCTGGCATATAAACAGATCATTTAAGACAAAGGCTGATTGGGAACAGGCACAGAAAGTAATAGTTGCAACACTTGTTTTCAATTAATCAAAGAAAATAGAAAGTTCATTCCTTCCTCTCCGAGTCCTGTTCCTTGCTTTATCCTCAAAATAGCTAAAGCTCATTTTATAACATTCCCGTGAACCAGTTGTTTTACACCCAAAAGTCAGAGTGATTTGACAAAAGATGACACAGTGTAAATAAGCCTTATTTGTGGGAATCACAGAATCATAGATATTAGGGGCTGGAAGGGACCTAGAAGATCATCTAGTCCAACCCCCCTGCCTGAGCAGG
>JANHGL010020009.1:3079-23730 GCA_024611195.1 Ceyx melanurus
CAGCCTGCTGCTGTGTCAGCCACTCCTCCCAGTTTGGTGTCATCAGCAAACTTGCTGAAGGTGCTCTCTACCCCCTCGTCCAGGTCATTGATGAAAATATTGAATAATACTGGACCCAGTACTTCTCCTTGGGGGACTCCACTAGTCACAGGCCTCCAGCCAGACTTTGCTCCACTGATCACAACTCTCTGGGCTCTGTCCTTCAGCCAGCTCTCAATCCACCTCACTGCACAATCGCCCAATCCACACTTCTAAAGCTTTCCTGTGAGGATATCATATTATTGAAAGCCTTGCTGAAATCAATGAATACCACATCCACAGCCCTCCCCTCATCTATCCATCTAATTATATCTTCATAAAAGGCTATCAGATTAGTCAAGCATGACTTCCCCTTATGGAATGTTGACTACTTGTGCTAAGCCTCCTCTCCTCCACATGCTTAGAGATGGTGACAAGAACAAGCTGTTTCATCACCTTTCCAGAGACTGAGTGAGGTGAGACTGACTGGTCTATAGTTACCCGGGTTCTCCTTTTTGCTCTTTTTGAAGACTGGGATGACATTGGCCTTCCTCCAGTCCTCAGGCACTTCTCCTGTTCTCCAGGACGTCTCAAAGATTATGGAGAGAAGCCTGGTAATGACCTCTGTCATCTCCCTCATCACTTGTGGGTGTATCCCATTGGAGCCCTCAGACTTGTGGATGTCTAGTTTGCTCAACTGATCTCTAACCCAATCCTCTTCAAAAAAACTTCCTTTTTCAAGAATTCTTCTGTGGTCTTGGTGGCCTGGGACTCCTAGTAGCTGTTCTTAGTAGTAAAGACCGAGGAGAAGGTGTCATTCAGTAACTCAGCCTTCTCTCTGTCCTCAATCACCAGGGCACCCACTTCATTCAGCAGCAGACCCACATTACCTCTAGGCTTCCTTTTGCCTCCAACATACTTGTAGAAGCTTTTCTTCTTGTCCTTGACTTCCCTTGCCAGGTTTATTTCAAGGGACACCTTAGCTTCCCTTGTTGCATCCCTCCATCCACTAACAACCTCCCTGTATTCTTCCCAAGTGGCCTGCCTCTCCTTCCATGTTTTATATATTTCCTTCTTCTGCTTATCTAGTAGCATCCTGCTCAACCATGCAGGTCTCCTAACTCTCTTACTAGATTTCCTACTCTTTGGGATGCACTGATCTTGAGCCTGGAGGAAATGGTTCTTGAATATTAGCCAGCTTGCTTGTGCCCCCTTACCTTATAAGGCCATAGCCTACAAGTAATCTTGTTTAGCTGCAAACAGAAATTTTGAACAAGGACAGGATTGAAATAATACCCTTAAGAAAAAAAAAATGCATCTCATCTCTTTCATGCAATGCCCTAATGGACACAGCTGAATTCTGAGTATGAATTCCACAAAAACATAGAGGTTACACATTTCAGAAATCCTGTCTGCAACTAAGATCTTAATCTATCTTTGACAATGGACTAGTCCTAGTGACTTGTCTAGGGCTCTACCAGACTTCCCTTCATTCTCAAGGCTGCATCTCAGGACCTAAGAGGTAAGTATATATGACCCTTTAAGGCAAGTTATAGCATAATTGTCTTATGTTTTGGATTGTTCTATTTGGGGTGGAGGGGAGGGTGTTTAGATCAGTCCATTTTCCTGAGGAAATCTGCTAAGACAAAGGAGAACTTATGTGAAGAGCTACAAGATTTCTGGGGGCTCCATAAATTTGAGTTCAATTATTTTGTTTGAACACGATGCCATATTACAGCCATAAAAGCAACTACAGTGCAATGGCACATACTGTGGTATAGGAATAATGAATATATATGGTAACCCACCATGGTATCTCATGCCAGATGGAGCTGGCTGAACAATGTTGTGTGATCAATAAATGGCTAAGCAATGCTCTCTCTATTTTCTCCTCTTCTTTTCACTTCCATAGTGATGGATATTCACATTTCAAATATCTCTTCTTAAGGGCGTAAAATCCCTTCTCGACTGTTTCCCCACTCCAGCTTAATTTTGATGAAATGGTGTTGATCTGAGTCTCCAATAAACTACGGCAAGCGTGTGTTACTGGGATGCAAGCTTAACTCTTAGTTGCATAGAACAGACATAAAGGCCACTGTCAACTTCTTCATGATGGTTCTTGTTTTATTCATGACTTTTTTTCCCTGGAAACTTGTTCCAAATACCTATCACAAAATCTCAAAGTCTTAAAATTCCAAACCTTCATGTTTGGTAAAAGTGCTAGTTTTGTTCTGACCAATGCCAAGGTCTTTAGGATTTGGTATTCAATACTTGGCATATAGCTAACAGGAGACCCTAATCAGCTCAGCAGCCAGGTAAATAACAGAGGTCTCATACTCCTCCCATCCTCCTCCTGGTACGCATGCTGAACCCTTCCCCTTGTCAGGGGCACTGGTACAGAGCTCACTCTTCTCTGCTATGAACACAAGATGCATTAATTTCTTAAACTGACAAGATCTTTTAAGTTACTGAGAGACAGTGCAGGTATAAGATACTTATTGGCTGGGGTTTAATGAATTGCTGAAATAAAAACATAATGGCTTTTTGCCTCTGTTTAGTAACATGCAATGTCCCGGCGCTGTGGTTGGGTCCTTGTTGCCAAATACTGATGAGCACTGGAGATCACCCAGTCCCTGTTTGGCTTCTGAAATGCTTCATGCAAGCACTTTGGATCCACTGAGAAAGACTGTGTATTACATGAGCAGTAAAGATATGAAGAAAAGGACAGAATTGCTTTGAAAAGACTGTAAAGTCTACAAGGAAATGTGTTAGGGAACATCAGGATGCAAATTCCTAACAGGTCTTTATTTTTATTTTGGTGAGTGTTTGAAATGTGCTTGGCCTTCCAGGGGAAAGTTAGGGTCCTCCAGAATAAATTTATAATCTCAGGCAGTTTATGGTTTTCCATCACTTCTTTTCTGATACAGATACAGTGGATTGCGAGGTATTTCACTGATGCCAAGTCCTTGTGATTCAACTCTTTTGCCTGACAGTCTGCAGAAAAATGCATTCATTTTCAATAAAGGTCATGAGTTAAAGGGAAGCAAGAGAGCTATAAAATCAAAATGTATGCTATCTGAAACACTCTGACCAAAACAATACAGAGCATATATTGGTAATACAATGTAAACATTGGATGCAACCCTGTAACAAAGTTAGAAAAACAGCATTTTAGCTAGAAAAACAATGAAAGAAGAATTGGAACTATGGGAAAGAGTTTTAAGCTTCTCAGCCTCTTTTTTGCCCCAGCGGTTTGAAATTGCAGCAGCAAGCATTATTGTTTAGAAAGGACATCTTTCATCTCTGTGCTGCCAGGGACAACGAAATGCATCACACACTTTTTTTTTCCACGGCCATTTTGAACTGAGGCAAATCAGAAGGGAAAGTGTAGCAAGTAAAGAATGGGTGAAATTATGTAGGGTGATAGGTAGTGAGCTGGAGACGGGCTTGCAGGACACTCTCTGCAGAGACAAGTCCTCTTTTCATTTGATGCTGCTTTGTGCCTTAGAGGCATTTCCCCAGGGAGATGGTGAGGGGAGGGAGGGGATAGGGGGAGGTGAGTACTTGAGCTCAGTTGCAAAAGCTTAGGGTAGAATTATTAGTTGTTCTTGGTATGTAAAATAAATGTTGGTAAATTTTCAATTTTATCTCTCTAAATGAATGGTAAGTGTGTCTGCTGTGTTTCAGTTTGGATTAGTAACAATTTGTGCTTTCATCCAAAATATATCTGAGGTAGCTACCCCCTCTTGGTGCTTAATTATTGCCCAATTTCAGTAGTGTCACCTACTGCATATTTTGGATGAACAAAGCCTCCCTCTCCTTATTTTTGCACATTCCTGTCTCTGATATTGAACTGGTGAGTAGTAAAGGTCAAAATGCCAGCAAGATACAAAATGGTATTTGAGTTAATGTGTACACGTGCTAAAAATTCCTTTATTTCTGCTTTCAGAATTACCATTTCTATATGTGTGCAAAGGCCATCTAGGAAGTATCTAACAATGAATGTATTAATTTGAATGAATGACACTTGCATGCGGAAATACATGCTTGTATGTTTTACATGCAGATGTAAAACCAGAAGTTTAAAACTAGTACTGAATATAGAAGCTTAAGGTAGTCAGAATTGGCAAGAGGCTAGAGACAACTTGATATTGAGTATAAAGAACTACAGAGTTATTATAAAACAACATCTATGGTACCAAGGGAGACTTGCATAAGGGTGAAAGATAGCAAAATTGCTATGGGTGGTTCAGTGGGTAATGAATTTCAAGTTTTTTATGCTGTGTCAGCTATGGAATATGCTAGTACATGGCCAAAAGGGGTTTATATGAACAGTGATTAAATCTCATGACCCTTTAAGCACATTCAGTATTGAAATTCCATTCAGAGATTCAATGTGCCAAATCTGTCACTAGTGTTATGTTAATCTCTCACTGACTTTTGTGGCAGTTCCCCTTTCGGGGTAATGGCAAATGGCCAAGGATTCTGAGGCAGGCAGCAATGTCCCAAAAAATATTGGAAAAGACAACAAACTAATTTCTAAAAAGAACAGAATGGCAGGTATCTCTCAGTGGAGCAGAGGATTCCATTACCTTTCATCAGCAAACCCCTCAGCCTTCCCGCCATAACCCACCTGAGCAGGGTCAATGGGAATAGGCCTCTGCCAGATGAAACAAATGAAACAGTGTGTTCCTTTAAGAAGCACAGCATCTATAGTGCCCTTGCAGAACAGGTACCAGGCTCTGCAGTAGGAACTGGTTGAGAGCAAGGATGAGGGCTCACAAAAGTCAGTAGAGCCATAAGGCCAACTCCTCAGTCATCTCTTCGGTCATCTCAGTCCAGCCATCAAAACTGACCCTAATAAGAGAAATCGAAGGGTCATTGTTGTGGGTGACTCCCTGCTGAGGACTTGATATGCAGACTGAACCTGTCTCACAGAGAGATCTTCTGTCTCCCTGGTGCCCAGGTAAAGGACGTCATAGGTAAACTTCCCACTCTTATGAGTCTTTCAGACTATTTATTACCCGCTTCAAGTCTTTCAGGTGGGAAGTGATGATGTAGCTAATGAGAGTCTCACAATCAATTAAAAGAGATTTCAGGGCCTTGGGACAACTGGTAAAGAGATCGGGAGCTCAAGTTCCCCTCCATTCCCTCCTCCATCCCAGCTATGGATGAGGGAATATATGTAGGAAGAGTAAACAGGTCAATTCATGGCTCCAGGACTGGTGTCATCAACAGGACTTTGGATTTTACGATCATGGCTTGGTATACGAGGCACCAGTACTGTGAGCAGCTAATGGGATGCACTTGTCCAAGAGGGGGAAAAGGATTCTGGTGCAGAAGTTGGCAGGGCTCACTGCTAGGGCTTTAATGTAGATTTGAAGGGGGAAGGGGTCAGTAATTTCATGCTTGCCTGTGGCAAACAGTGGGACAGCATCTCAGGGGCTGAGGGATGGAGTCCTAGTGAGGGCTCTCAACTTGTTGCCCTGAGGCAAGTCAGTGATGATGCACCGGGACACCCCAAGGGAATCAAGGGGGATTCACACAAGAGGGTGACACAGCCAGCCCAGCTCAAGTGCCTCTACACAATTTCACACAACTTGGGCAATAAACAGGATGAATTAAGGGCCACTGTGCTGCTGGAAAGCTGTGACACAGTGGCTATTACAGAAACTTGGTGGGATGGTTTCCATGACTGGAATGTAGGGGTAGATGAATACAAGATCTTTAGGAAGAACAGGCAGGGTAGGAGGGGAGGAGATGCCCTCTACATCAGGAATCAGCTAGAATCTATGGAGCTACATATGGGGGAGGATGATGAGCTTGTTGAGAGCGTAAGGGTTAAGATTAAAGGGAAGACAGGTGAAGGTGATGTTACAGTAGGGGTCTGCTGCAGGTCACCTGACCAGCAGAGCCAAGCAGATGAGGCCCTCCATAGGCAGAGAGAAGTGCCTTCTTGTTCACAGGCCCTGATCCTCACGGGAGATTTCAACCACCCTGACATCTGCCAGAGGGAGAACACAGCAAGGCACAAGCAATACAGGATGTTCCTGGAATGTGTAAATTACAACTTCCTCCTCCAAATGGTAGAGGAACCAACAAGAAAAGGAGCTAGGCTGGACCTTTTTCTCACTAACAGGGAAGGGCTGGTGACCAGTGTGAGACTTGGGGACACCCTTGGTTGCAGTGTCCATGAAGAGATAGAATTTAAGATCCTCAGGGCAGCTAGGACAATGTATTCCAAGCTTACGACCCTGGACTTTTTTATGCAGACTTTGACCACTTCAGGGATCTGCTGGCTGAAGTGCCAAGGGACAAAGCCCAGGACAGCTGGTCAGTATTCAAGGATCACCTTCTCCGTGTCCAGGAGCAAAGTATACCGACAAAGGCAGGAAAGAATGCTAGGAGACCTGCCTGGATGAACAAGGAGCTCCTGGACATGCTGTCACACAAAAAGAAACTTTACAAGGAGTAGAAAAAAGAACGTCTAGAATGGGAGGCATACAAGGAAACTGCCCAAGCAGCTAGAAACCTGGTTAGAAAAGCTAAAGTTCATTTAGGATTAAATCTAACCAGGGAGATCAAGGGCAAGACAAAAAAATTCTATAGATATATTAATAGCAAGAAAAATAGCAGGGAAGGTGTGGGCCCCCTCAGGAAGGGAATGTGGGAACTGGTGACAAGTGATTCTGAGAGGGCCAAGGTTCAAAATGACTTATTTTCCTCAGTCTTCACTGGCGAGGGCTCCAGCCACACTCCCAGAGTCACAGAACATAATGTCAGGGGTTGGTTTGTGACCATCAGAGTCAGGTTTGTGACCATTTGATGAACCTGAAGCTGCACAAGTTCATGGGACCTGATGGGATACACCCATGGATACTGAGGGAACTGGTAGATGAGGTTGATAAAGCACTATCTATGTGGAGGAACTTTTTAGAATGTCAGGTAGCAATAGGACTATAGATTGGTTGATTCCGATTAAACATTAGGAAGAATTTCTTCACCCTGAGGGTGGTGAAACACTGGAACAGGTTACCCAGAGAGGTGGTGGAAGCCCCATCCTTGGAATTTTTCAAGGCCAGGGTGAATGGGGCCCTGGCAACCTGATCTAGTGAGAGGTGTTCCTGCCCATGGCAGAGTAGTTGGAAATAGATGATCTTTAATGTCCCTTCCAACCCTGACAATTCTATGATTCTAAGAAAATTTTGTTATCAAATGAACTTAGGCATGTTGGGATTCAAATACTGCTGATACCTTTTAATATGTTTGTGAGGAATACTCTAGGAAATAGCTCAACTTCAGTTTTAAGACTCCCCAACAATTGAAAGGAAGTAAATCTGAATCTCCAAAGAGTTTGGTAGATTATACTAAATATAATTTTAAAAGCCCAGAACATTGAAAGTTAAGTACAATCCTTTTGAAATGAGAGAGGGAATTTAGAAAGCTTCAGGGGGCAGGGAATAGGACTCATCTTCTTGTTACTGAATCCAGACAGTATATGCAAGAGCTGCCTGATTAGTGTCATTTCAGAAACTATAGTAGTAATGCCCTTACCTTGGAAAACACTCCAATAGCAATCCTCCTTTTTATTAATTTATTTTTTGCAGCTTGTCCTGAGATACTATTCACCTGTTGATTTTGTTTCATGTAAGTAGGGCCCTCACTGCCTTGATTAGCTCATTTTGTAGAGCTCAGGTGATCCTCTCACATTCATTACAGATCCACCATGATTTGCAGTTTCCTGTTTTCCTGCATTGCTCCTATGTTGCTGGCTATTTATATACCCTCTGATTGGCAAGCATCTTCTTGTTTTGAGAAAAGTCATAAGCTTTGTTAAACAAAATTTCCTCTACAAATATTGGCAAATAGGAAGTCAAAAGAAAGCATAGGCAGCAAGAAGTAAGTTTAAAAGCTCATTTAGAAAAATGGGAATATTAAAATAATCCTTAAAAATGAGAAGGAGTTTGGTCAATTTTGAATGCCCCTGATTTCTTACAAATGTTTTTGTGCTCACATTCTTCCTACACTAATAATGGAAAGTAATAGTGGTCAGAAAATATGTTGTAGACAGTATCTGAGGCTGTCAAAGAAAAAATACATCTTGGAACTAATTAGGAAAGAAAAAGGGGGGAAGAGACTTAAGCAGCATTGAGATGTTATGAAAGATGGATTGAACAAAGTAAAAGTCAAATATAGCAGGACAGAAGAAAGCAGCAGAGATGTCGAAGGTGGCATTTATGTAACCCAAAGCAAGAGCTTTTCTGCACACACAGTCCATTTAGAAGGCTGCTGAAGTAGAGAAGGGTATCCCTGGTCTATATCTTCTGGTCACAAGTGGCATTCTTCAGGGCTCAGTACTGGGACCATCTTTATCAATGATGCTAATAGAGGCGAGGAAATAGAATACACCCTCAGTAAGTTTTCAGATGACACATAGTGGGGTGGGAGTGGTAAAGCTAGGGAGACTCTACAGAGGGACTTGAACAGGCTGAATTGATGGGCCAAAGTCAATTGTATGAGCTTCAACAAGACCAAGGTCCTTCACTTGGGCCACAACACCACCATGCAAATGCTACAGGCTTGGGGAAGAGAGGCTAGAAAGTTGTTTGGCAGAAAGGGACCTGGGGGTGTTGATCAATAAACAACTGAGTGTAATCAGTGTGGCCAGGTGGCCAAGAAGGCCAATGGCATCCTGGCCTGTATTAGAAATAGTGTGGCAAGCAGGACCAGGGAGGTAATTGTCCTGCTGTGCTCAGCACTGGTGAGGCCACATCTCGAGTAGTGTGTTCAGTTTTGGGTACCTCAATACAAGACTTGGTCTAGGTGATCCTGCTCAGGCAGGGGGGTTGGACTAGATGATCTTCTAGGTCCCTTCCAACCCCTAATATCTATGATTCTATGATTCTAAGACATTGAGTTGGTGGAGCAGGTCCAGAGAAGAACAACCAAGCTGGTGAAGGGTCTGGAGAACAAGTCTTATAAGGAGTGGCTGAGGGAACTAGAGCTATTTAGTGTGAAGCAAGGGAAGCTGAGGGGAGACCATCCCACTCTCTACAACTACCTGAAAGGACGTTGTAGAGGAGTAGATTCTGGATTCTTCTCACAATTAACTAGTTATAGAACAAGAGGGAATGGCCTCAAGCTGCAACAGGGGAGATTTAGACTGGACTTTAGGAAATAATTTTTCACTGAAAATGTCAGGCATTGGAACACACTGTCCATGGTGGTCCTTGAGTCACAGTCTCTGGATGTGTTTAAAAGCTGTATAGATGTGGTGCTTGGGGATATAGCTTATTGTTGGACTTGGTAGAGTAGGGTTAATGGTTGGACTCGATGATCTTAAAGGTCTTCTGCAACCTAAATGATTCTATCACCGAGCTCACTTTATATTTTTATGCAAGAGATGGTCTCTCTGCTTCTATCCTGTTGTCAAGTGATGACCAACTCTGAACGCTTGCCCAAAATCCACAGAGGCCTGGGCAGGTATTGTATCCTCTGTAGTCTTTTGGATCTTGGTATTTTTCCCACCCTGGCTTTTAAAGGAGATATTCTGGGGCATGAAAGAATACCTTGGGGAAAGGTATTAAGATATTAAGAGGCGTGACATTCTTGATTGATTATAGCTGAGAAAATCTGGAAGCAGTATGTTTGTGGGCTTAGATTTGTAGGACACTTGTGAATCCAAAAGGGTTCTGTAAGTATAAATTCACAGTCAGAAATAGAGATGAAGTAATTTCTGAAATGCCCAGTGCCTGCTCCATAGCAGCAGTGGTGGTGATGACATAATTACCATTGGGGGATTTGGTTCAATATTGGTTTTGTATATATTTGTGTATATTCTATTTTTATTACTATTATTTTCACTTTCATTAAATCTGTTTTAGTTTCCTTTTGTAATTGCTGAGCCTCTCTCCTTTATTCCCTTACTCGTCACCTCTGGGGAGGGAGGGGGTTAACAGAGACCATCTCTCACAGGTCCAGTGGGCTGCCCTGACCCTGAACCATGACAGGAAGCAAACATGGACTACTGAGTTTGGTATCTGCGGGGCTGGGAGAACATAATATGCCTGTGACCCTTTCTGGTCATTGATATTTCAAAGCTGTAAGGATTTTTCTCTGTGTTTCTCAGGAGGGGTGACTGTGATGTGTGGGTGGGAGAGGGGGAGCTGGCTCTTCGAAGTAAGAAAAGCCCTTTCCTCTGGAAGCCAGCAGCCCAAGGAGCCATGGATTCTGTTCCTTCAGGGAACTTTCTGATATTCTATATATAACTATTAGTTATAATAGTATATAACTATATATAATATATAACTATTGGGTATGGATCCAAAGGTTGAGAACAGGAGCCATAACCAACCATAAGAGCAAAAATTACATCATCTGCTACATTTTTAGCCACTGCTTTATTTTAAGCAGTTACTTACAAATGTAATTTTAAAAAGGGTTAGTCAATATGTTTGCTTCCTTCTGATACAAAGCTGAATAAGCAACTCATGCATGAAATACATCAACTTGTTAATTTTTCATGAATTTTATGAAAAGGGAACGTCTGTCCCTACAGACAATATCTGTATTATAATAATTAGTAACCAATGTCCTGAAACCTGAATTTAATTTTCTGTTCCTGCCTTTCTCTCATGAATGTCCATGTATATATTTTCAATACACCTTTAAAAGTATGCTCATCCTACAGAACTCAAAATGTAGATTCATGCATATAGAGAAACATGTTTGTGTGTGTTTATATTTATGCATGCATGCAGAGGTAGCGCATGCCTGTAGATATACATATTAGCCTCTTTACATAGCATATACGATATATATATTAAGAGAGCCACAGTGCATGTGTAGAGTGTATATTTTTAGTGTGGTTGAAATGCAGCCATTATGATGGGGTGGAGGGGGGACCACTAACAAAGCATTGTACAAGAAACACATATTTCATCTAAATGCACTGGGAAAATTCTCACTGGTTTATGAAGCTCAATACTGCCCTGAACATACAGGTTAGGAAGAGGGCAGGTAGTAAGTTAAACTGTGCACAGTTAGTCTAAGTGAATACACCTTCAGGTTACCCGTTCTTTATCTTTCTCCCCATGCATCTCTTTGTTTGGGGCAATTGTTTAATTATATTATTGGTGGGAAAATGTTGTCTTTGAACACCACATAGTTAATGTTTTCATAGGAAGAGCCTGGATTGAGTCAGAGAAGGACATTCTTATCTGTCTGAAGTAATCACTGTTGTTTCTTTTCAGATTTCTGCAGCACCCATCACCAAACTGTTCACTCCGGACTTGGGCTAGAGGGTAACAATGTAACACAAAATAATAATGATAGTAATTATAAAGTATTCCTGAGTGTAAACAAAGCAAACTGAATAATTCAACAAAAAAACAAGGTTGTTCAAGGAAAATATGTACATCTAGCTGGGTTGAGCAAGTAAGGGCTTGTGAACTCTGTATGTGTCTTTGCTCCATGTGGCACAATGTACTTGTTTCTTACAGAACATGTAACTTCTTTAACAGACTTTCTTGAAGTCTGTGGAAATAAGAGGTTTATTATTTCAATGTGGCTACACAAGTAGAATGAACTTCGCTGGGAATTTTTATTCACAGCCTTTTTGTAGTGTTTTGGGAGATGGACTCTCTGCTGTACCTGAGCTTTCCCAGGACATTTTGTGGGCAGCATTTCCACACATGTACACACTAGACTTGGAGCTGGGCAGTGTTTAGCCTTCTGTCCCCCAAAAAGACCAGGAAAGCACTACTGAGAGGTAATACTTTCCTGCTGTCCCCCAAGGTGTGCATTCAGGGAATCCACAATATACCATGCCTCAGGCATCACTTGATACTGGTGCCTGATACTCTGTTTTTTGTCACTGGTGAAGATTTAGCAGGGATCAGGCATGGAAGAAGGGCTATTGTCCAGCCTGGCTGCAGCTGTGGGTTGAATGCAAGGGGGATGGGCAGGGGACCGCATGGCCTCTGAGGTCTCCTGTGCTTCTGGACATGTGGGAGGCTAGTGTGCATAGGTGTATGGTAACATAAAGAACGTTTCCATAACTCCCATTCCTCATCCTGTAGAACAAAGGACATGCTTGGCTTCAGGCACTTACCACCCAGAGAGTGGAATAAAAAGGATATTTTTGGAAGCCTGCAGAATAAAATGTGTCTAACACAGAAGATCAATGTGCAGTGGGAAAAAAGTGCATACAGGATTGCTATTTTTCTTCTCTTTAGAACCACACTACAACTATTATCATATGGTACTACATGCAAGAATCAGCCAAATAAGCTTGCTTTAGATATTTTTTTCTTTGTAAATGAGATGCTTTCTTTTCTATAGAAACCACTTTGACATTAATCAGATTGCATATAAAAGGCTGGCACATGTTTAATTTTAATGTGTTATCCTAGTTCATATTTACAGTAGTAGCTTCAGAAGAGCAGGCAGAATGTTGATCTCATTTCTACTAGTACAAAGGTAGAATAACTCCACTGGCTTTGATGTTAAGACAAGGCAATGAGAAACATTGCAGTGTGCTCATTTAATTACTGACTGCCACCTATTAATTGTTGGTTGCACACTCCTAAGATATTGCTTGACCTGATGAGCAGCAGGGCCATCCTAGTCAATCCTGTGACTTTGGGCCCAGGTTTTGCATATGTGTGATGTTGTGTATGGGCAGCAGCACCTTTGATGGGACCTCTGTGCCTATGCAGAGCAGCCCTGTGAACTGAGATGGTTCTAGGCAGTATGTCAGGCTGAACGTCTCTGCCCCTCCCAGGTTCATTGGCCCTGCCTGATGTGGACAATGCAACCAGTGCCAGAGCAAATGTTGTATGGCAACATTCAAAGAGTTGAGGGATTTTTTTGGGAGGAGGTATGCCTGAAGATGAGATGGCACTGAGTAGAAAAGTCTCCTTACCAAAGAAGATATTTTAACATAGCAGACAGCTAAATGCATGTTATCTCACTTAATGGTTCAAAAGGCCATTCTTTGCTGCCCTTAAATTCTGAAGAGCAGGGATCAATCAGCTCTTCAGAAATCTTTAAGTCACTTCAGAACCGTAAAGACCCTTTTTAAAAATTCCTGGCAGATGGATTTTCTCTGCCTCATATCCTAAACTTTTCTAAGTGACATCTGGCAGCTCAATGTAGTCTCAGAATAGCATCACAAAGTGGAAACTCTGCACTGTTTCTAATTTCATTAATAAGAATTTGACAAGTAATGTAAATATTAATATCAAATCCAGCCCCATCATGATTCCTTCATGAATTTTCTGACCTGACTACTAGTAAAATGTGTCTGTGTGTGCAATTAAATAATTCCTGCTGAAGGGATGAAATTAATAAATTAGTATAGATCAGTGCAATGTCTTTTGAAAGCAGTGTACAGGCTCACACTGATGCGATTTGCTCTGGACAATAAGACACTAACAATGGTTGGTTTTTTTTACAGAAGAAAGACTGCTCCATAATTCTGTTTCTGGTACTTCATTCTGGTGCATTGCCAGCTGAGGCAGGAATGTGAACCTCAGTGAAATAAAGATATCTGGGTTTTGGCAAATCAGGTGAAAGATTTTGCTACATCAGTAGTGAATTAGGAATAATAGAATTGAAGAGTCTGTGTTAATGGGCTACTTTTGAGTGAAGAAAAGCAAAGTCTGTAAGGAAATGATTAAGGAAATAAGGAAAAAGCACAAATAATAAGGTTTCATTGTGGTTCAAAGTTATCACTAAAAATGAACAAATACTGAGTCTTCACCACATCTGTGAGCTATTTGTCACACTAACTGACAAGCACTACATACACCTATTCCAGTATAAGTATGCAAGAAAATGCTAAATGACATACAAAAAAAATGCAAGTAAAATGACAATGCAAAGGCCATGATACTGTCTTGAAAGGAGTATGGAAGTGTTCCCTTCTAGCACCTTAGATCATAAGCTCATGACTTCAGGGTACGAAAATAAAAATTGCTGGGGGTGACATGCCACAACCATAAGAAATCCCATCTTTGGCCTCCTGGGATATCATTAAATTAATTGAGGACAAGATCAAAATGGTCTGGATGGTAATATTCAGAGTTACTCTGATGACATTCAACAGCTTCAGCATCACCCAGGCTGCAAATTAAAGGGGAGTCGTCAAATCTTAGTCATGGATCTTAGAACATTGTTTTCTGTTAAAAGCCCGTATTTATACAAAAAAAATTCCCGCCACTTTTTTTTTTTTTTTTAAATGTTTAATGTTTTTGTACATACATATCAAGCCTGTAAACAGACTTAGACCATATTTTAGCTCACCCGTCAGTGGCATATTCCTTTTTTTTTTGTTGTTGTTTCAGTGGATGTGAGGGAATAATGAATATGATGGATTTAAGTAAAGGCAAAATGATACCCATGGCATATGCCTCTTGTGTGGTAAATGCAGTCTTGGCAAAAGAAGAAATGGACTATTTATTCTGTATTTATATTACTACTACAATATAAATTCTATATTCTATTCAATAAATACATTACTAACAAAAAGAGGGCTAAGAAGAATCTCCATCTTTTGTTGGATGTGGGGGGAAACCATAGTGACAAAGGATGAAGGAAGGGCTGACGTTGTGAAAGCTTTCTTTGCTTCAGTCTTTAGTACTAAGACCAGTTTTTCTCTGAGTTCTCAGTCCTCTGAACTGAAAGAAAGAGAGGGCAGAAAAAATAAAACCCCCATAATCCAAAGGGAAGTGTTCAGTGACCTGCATCACCACTTAGACACTTCTATGGGACTGGGTGGAATCTACCCAAGAGTACCATGGGAGCTGGCAGAAATGCTCACCAAGCAACTTTCCATCATCTATCAGCAGTCCTGGCTAACTGGGGAGGTACCAGTGGACTGGAGGGTAGCAAATGTGACGTCCACCTACAAGAATAGCTAGGAGGATCTGGGAAAACAAGGGCCTATCACTCTGACCTTGGTGCTAGGGAAGGTTCTAAAGCAAATTGTCTTGAGTGCCATCATGAGACACTTACAGGACAACCAGGTGATCAGGCCCAGACTGCATGGGTTTATGAAAAACAAATCCTTCTTGACTAACTAGATCCCCTTCTATCACAAAGTGACCCACTTAGTGGATAATGGAAAGTCTATGGATGTTCTTTACCCAGACTTTAGTAAAGCCTTTGACACCATCGCCCACAGCATTCTCCTGAAGAAATTGGCTGCACATCTAGTTGCACTTTTTGCTTGGTAAAAAAACCTCACTGGATGGCCTGGCCCAAAGAGCTGGGGTGGAGTTCAATCCAGTTGACAACCAGTCATGAGTAGTGTTTCCCAAGGTTCAGTATTTGGGCCGGTTCTTCTTAATATCTTTATAAATGATCTGGACGAGATCATTTATAAACTCCTATGAGGACTGGCTGAAGGAACTGGGGTGTTTAGCATGAAGAAAAGAACGCTGAGGAGAGATGTTATTGCTCTCAGCAACTACCCAAAAGGAGGTTGTAGTGAGGCGGCTGTTGGTCTATTCACCCAAATAATAAGTCACAGGGCAAGAAGAAATGGCTTCATGTTGCATCAGGGGAGGTTTAGGTTGGATACTAGGAAAGATTTTGTCACTGAAAGAATTCTAAAGCACTGGAACAGGCTGCCTGGAGAAATGGTTGAATCTCTGTCCCTGGATGTGTCTAAGAGTTATATTGATGTGGCACTTAAAGACATGGTTTAGTGGTAGACTTGGCAACGTTATCTCTATTGTTGGACTTGGTGATCTTGAAGATCTTTTCCCACCTAAAGAATCTATGATTCTATGTATTTTCCAGTC
Organism: Ceyx melanurus; assembly: GCA_024611195.1. Taxonomy (NCBI): domain Eukaryota; kingdom Metazoa; phylum Chordata; class Aves; order Coraciiformes; family Alcedinidae; genus Ceyx; species Ceyx melanurus. The sequence continues at coordinate 18,907 of JANHGL010020009.1, forward strand.
AGGTGTCAGCAGTGAGATGTAGACTACTGAATCACTGTTCTGGATATCATATACCCTCAATACCAAATACTGTGCTTGGGCAACTGATTGTAAAGATATATACATGTGTATCACACTGGAAAATAGAAGCAAACATGCATGCATTTAAAACAACAGGGAAGCTATTCTGGTAATTTTTCTTATAGAAAAACATTTCTGTTAATGTCCCTTTGCAGTGCCGCTGCCAAATCATTTTGATTTGAAGCATAATAATCACCACTGATCAGCATGGCATTGCTATTATATTCACTGATGGATATGTGCATAGCTCTGGTCCTCATCTGTATCTGTACTTACCCGGTCCTGAAAGAACTGCTTCAGAATCTCAAAGTTGTTATTTGACTGATGCTGATTTTTAGCCAAAAGTTGATTAATCAAAAAGGTTGCTGTGCTTTGATTAGAAAAAAAGAAAACCCAGTAACTGAAACAACCCAGGATATGAGATGAGAATTAAAGATATTTGTAATTTTTTTGTTTATTTGTTGTTCTGTTTTGTTTTGGGTGGGTTTTTTTTTGACAGATGTGTCTACGTTACTACAAAAAAGTCTATATGGCTCTTAATGTTTGTTCTTGGTCTTCAGTTCATTTTTGTCTGAATCTGGTCCTTGGTTATCCATTAAATTCTAAAGGCTGCAGGAGCATTGTAAAAGAGATATTTTTGGCCCCAAACAGATAGAATACTCCTAAGTGAAGAGATTTGAGGGGTTGTATACTTACTTATTTTGCAGACTGTATATTTGAGACATTTTAACTTGCTAGGGGTTTGTATGTGATCCATTATTTTGTCTGGAACATTCTTTATTGTTGATTAGTAGCATATAAAGCCATGCAACTTGCAATGCCTTAACATTGCAAACTTAAGTATAGAACAAGGATCACGTCCTGTCCTGGGCCTGTTCCATGTGAGGTAGTCCAAGAGCGATGGTGTTGTACAGACTGCGTGTTTCATCAAGGAGATGTTAGAATGATTCCAGACCATTCAGACTATAAGCATGTGTGAACTCTGAAGATGCATACCAGGTTTCATGGAATAACACAATGCTGTTGGGCTGGAATTTCTAATGCAACTGGGGAATCTTGAAAATCAGAGACTACACTGGTTTTAGTGAAATAGTGCAACAAACCTTGATAATTGTCCTAGCAATAGAGCAAATAAGGAACAAACTTTAATATCAGGCTCTGTGAATGTTCCTTGTTAAAACCTACATAGTAGGAATTTCCAGATGAGCCTCTTTTTATGTTAACCCTCATGTCAGGATTGCTTTGATTTTTTGCATGTGTTGAAATAAACAGACAATATTCCTGTCTGCTAGTGATTATGAGTGAGCTATAAGCTCCTTGAACAAGCCTTCTCAAATAACCCTTTGGCCAAGTTCCACTTTAGAAAAAGAACTGTGAAGCTTATTTTAATTTGGTAATCTTTAACTTTCCTAAAAATTTCAGCTAATTCATAGGGTTTAAGATTTATGTATTGCTTTGAATGTGGAATTGCTGCTCTCACACTTACTACTGACCTTACTCTGAAAGTTATCCTTATCTCTATTTTTTCAGCTTGCCACTCTGCTATGTTAAAGAGTAACCTGGGGGCTAGTTGCCCAATCTCAGATCCCTTCAATAGAGAAATAAAATCTACCACCATTATAGCACTTCTCTGAGTTTTTAACAATGGTGAATTAAATTAACAATACTGAAAATTATGACATTTGAAAAATTTAAGAGACAGGGATGAAGAAATTAGTTCTTTCAGGAGAAAATCTATAAATCATTGTCTTTTTTTTTTCATTAAAATTATAGAATATGATTATAGGATTCACCTAAATGCATTTACCTTAAACAGCTCATTTCACAGGGGTGGGTAGGTGATCTTTCTATGGAGATGGTTGGTCCCTGTGTGACAAATACAGTTCAGGAACAGGACATGGAATACGATGGTTATCTGTAGTTCATCAATTATGTATATTTTTCAAGACTATAAAACCAGTGATTTACTCTATTGTACCTCAGAAAAAAGCTGAAGCTTGACTTCTTGTTTCACCTTTCAGGCCATAAATGGATGCTGACAGTAATCAGCAGGCAGTGGGTGGTTTCTGAGCATGCCTAGGGGAGAGGCTGTTTTTTTCCAAAGCACAGTTCCTATCTTGAGTAGAGAAGGAGGGAGCTGAGTTCTGCTGTATCACTGTCCTTGCAATCTGTTCTGGCACAAGTCCCTGTGCTGTGTGAGGGAGTTCAGCCATTCTCCAGCATGGCCTTCAGATATGAGCTGGAACTAATGAAGGCTGAGATCTCAGAAGTGCTACAGCAGAAAGAGACATGTTTTTATGAGGCGATAGATGAAAACATTTTAATATATAACCCCTTGTTTTGTATAAGACTGATGCTGGAAAAAGATACTAATCTATTTTCATAGCAAGGTATGTGTGCAAAAACTTTAAGTCCCCTGTTTTGCTGGTCCATGTGAAATGCAAGAAAAGCACATATAAAATCTTAAGTGCTGTTGTGTGAGACAAGCTACCTTCTCATCTGCATCAAAGACACTTAATCTAGCTTAACTGATGGTAAACTGCTTTATCATCACTACTGAGACTCCAGATGGATGGGGTCCTAGAGCTAAAAGCCCAAAACTCCCAGAGAAGGAGCACATTTGGCAGCAGCTGCTGATGGTATAGCACCTTTCAGGGCAGCTTGCTTCTGAGCAATCAAACTGGAAATTTCGGACCCTGGTGATAGATACTGTTCCTGTCTTCAGAAGCCATCTGAAGAGTTCTGGTTTTAAACCAGCTTTTGAGCCCATCACACCACCAAGAAGAGTAGCATAGTAGGGCTAATCTTCATTTGTCTTCTGTTTTTTCATTCCATTTTCCTTTTATGCTTTATAAAACACTTCATGGATGGCACTTTCCCCTAAGGCTTATGATAGGAGATTAAAACTTAAAACAGGAATTTTCCTGTGTTTCTCTGTGCTCTCCAGTGTACCCATTGTGGATACTGTGTCAAACATTTTAATAACAGATAGGATAGGGGAAGACATGTTAGGCTGCCAGCAGTACAGTCACAGGCTACATTTCTTCCAAGCCGGCAGGGAAGCAAGAGTCAGCATAACTGTTCAGGGCAGGGCCAAACCTGGGAGAAGGAGAGCTCCACTTACCTTCTGCAGCTCTGTTCTTGGAAATACCGTTTGCAAGCCTCTGGTGACTGTATTACTATAGAGACAATGCCCTGTGCCACTCACCCTTTCACTGTAGCCAGCAACTTGCATGAACAAAGTCTGCCAAAAGATTTCTACTGTTTTCTCTAAGAGGGAGCATTTATATGACATATAAATAGACATTCAAATGTGCTCCTTACTAATGGTTACACAGAAGTATTACAGGTTCCTGAATTCCCAAACAGAATGCCATCTCTGCTTGATTTTTTTCTTTCACAAGATTGCTTTAAATGACATTGATTATGTGCTCCCTCAACCTGTGTATTCCTGAAGCACTTATTTATTTTTACTTCAGCCCAATCATTGATCAGACTTATACTGATTTTTTTTCAGATAATTATTTTACTAAATGCTATATCAAGTACAATATAAGAAAAGAACAAACCATATGGTCAAAGGTAAGAGATCAAATGGCATCCTTTTTCTGTAATCCACCTGACCAAGGCATGTGTGAAAGCAAGCTGTTGTTAAATGGTCACATAAGCTGGTCTGCTTAACCAGGCAACCAAAATTACCATTGCATGTTATGAATTCCCTTCTGTGTTATAGTGAATCTCAGAGACTCCTGGAACCCAAACTGTGTTTCCTGTTGGGTTTTGAAGACTGGATATCAGGAAGAAGTACTTTACCTTGAGGGTAGTGGAACAGTGGAATAGGCTCCCCAGGGAGGTGGTTGAGTCACCATCTCTGGAGATATTCAAGGTGAGGTTGGACAAGGCTCTGAGCAGACCTTAACTCTGGTCTAGTTAAGGGTGTCCCTGCTCACTGCAGGGGAGCTGGACTAGATGACCTTTGGAGGTTCTATCCAGCCCTAAACATTCTATGATTCTATGATTGTCTGTCTGTCTGCTTCCCTCCTCTCTTGTGACTTACGAATGGGTTTCAACCAAGTTTGAGAGTTCTTGCACATTTTATGATCACTAGTATCAGGATAGACAAATTAGCTCCCTGTTTCAGAGAAAATCAGTAATATGTGATTATTTTACACTGTTGGGAAGTAATCTAGTCTATGGCTGTATCCTGCTCATCTGTATGTGTACCACTTGGTTAGACTCCGTAGACATACTATATGCTTTTGTTACAAATTTTAAAACCTTTCCAGCTTTAATACCGTGTTATCCCAAGACTGAAGGTACTGAGAAGTGTGTATTTTTCTTATAGATTTTACATATGCATAGAAATAGAAAGCCATATAGGCAAGGCACATAAAAGTTCTGAATCAGTTAAAAAAATTTACATTTAACATTCTTATTGAAGTGTGAAGTTCTTATTGATAGCTTGAAGATGATTGAGGCAGATTCTCAAAATACCGCAGGTGCACAAAATCCGTTGACACAAACCCATTTTCTTGTCATTCACTGATGCTCCCTTGGTGACCATGGTCATGAAAATTTTTTTCAGCACTGCCAATGTTGCATGTTGGGTTCTGTCCTTGAGTCTCACTGGCCATGCAGACAGTTGTCCTGGTTTGAGTGAAAACTGAACAGGGCCTGTTCAGTGATCTTACTTTTCAGCTCAGGTTTTCTAACTAACTGCACTTTCTCAAGTTAGCAGCATGTTTTGCAGACAGTGTCTGCTTC